>BGPR01017326.1:16058-32777 GCA_013235015.1 Araneus ventricosus | reverse complement strand
CATTGTTACACCATCATTTTAGCATAATATTACACCATCGAACATAATATTGTTACACCATCGTTTAGCATAATATTGTTGCACCATCGTTTAGTTATTAATATTGTTACAATCATCGTTTAACATAATATTGTTTTCATAACCCACGTTTAGCATATCATTGTTACACTATCGTTTAACATAGTATTGTTACACCATCTTTTAACAGAGTATTGTTACACCATTGTTTAACATAATATTATGTTACAATTCATCGTTTAACATAGTATTACACCATCGTTTAACATAATATTCCTACACCATCGTTTAACACAATATTGTTGCACTATAGTTTAATGATAATATTGTTACACACTATCGTTTAACATAATATTTTTACACCATCGTTTAATATAACTATTTTGTCTTCATTTTTAAAAACAAAAATCAACCGCAATTATAGCCAGTATAAAAAAAAAAATCTCCTCAAAGTTGCATTTTAAATAATCAAAATTTTTGAAGAAGCAAAAAAAAAAAAGGAATAAAATTTTGTATTGCTTTTGAATTTCAGCTTGAATGCTGTAGAAGTTAAAAATACTTTGCAGAAAACTCGGCAAGAAATACAACTTGGCTAACACTATGATGTCTTTGAATAACGCTGCTTTTGATATTGTAGTGAGTTCAAATCCCAAAACCAAAATTCAACGGCGTAAACGAATGTTAAATTATAAATATTTTACTAATTAATTTACCTCGAAAACTTAGTTTAAAGCATGACTGAAATTAAGGTCGATTAAGCATCAGATAATTGTCGACTAGTCAACCAATTTTTTTAAACTTTTTGAATATTAGACTTTTCCGTCTTGAGCCCGCAAAGAATCTGTCCTTCAGTAGTGATTTTCAAACGTCAAACGTAAATAATTTCAAAATAATGTTTGAAAAGAAAACTTCGAAACCAGCAATAAAATGAACGCTTTTATTATATATTTTATAAAAGATTTATTATCTCTATTGTTAGTCTTGTATTCTCTTATATGGAGATATATATTTTTTCACTACAATGCCAAAATACTTGTAACATATACATTTTTTATATTTTTTTTAAAATTCACTATGAAGTATGAAAAATACAGTACCTGTAGTCTTTTGAAAAAATTTTATCGCCTGATTTTGATAAATTTTGATGAATCTCCAATTCTTAAATGTCTCTCAAGTCCAAAAAACATGCATGTTTGAAATTATGTGTATGTGCTTATTTTGAGTCCATTTGTATTTATGTGAACACGATAACTTAAAAAATATAACGAGCTAGATTAATGAAATTAGCTTGTCTATACCCAAATCTTATAAAACTTTGAGTTTAGTTTATTTATTAACGTCCCGTTTGGAAGGAACACGAGGACTATTTTGGGAGCCCGGCATTACCATCATCGGTCAGATGACGAAGACGACACCTGAGCCGGCACCCTCCTCTCCAAGCTTCTAAACCATGCTTACATACCTCCCAGCTCTTCTAGATAAAATTACTTGTTCAAGCAGTTCCTGTATCATCTTAATGTACCCAATAAATCCTGCTCTCCATTGATGCTGGTGGAGCGGCTCTCCCCTGTTGAAAATTCTTACCGGCCTTTGCACCCTTCTGGGTAGGCTGGCCAGTGTGGGTATTTTTGCACCACACCAACGTGAAGGGCGTTGGACCCTTACGTAAGGTGTACAGGCCCAATACACGACGGATCTTCTAGTGAACCGTTTTTCGAACTCGAACTTTCGGCCCCAAAGTTGAGGCTCACTACCAGGCCAGCTCCTGCGGCCTATTATAAAAATTCTGGAATAATATCTGTCGAAGGGAATGTACCTCTAACAGTCTGTAGCCAGAATGAGCACCAAAAAGTTAGACAAAATGGAAATTAATTTGACATCTTTACACCAAAACTGGGGATTTCAGTGAAATTCTGGACAAAATCAGTTAACGGAGAGAGGTGCTGTTTTATTGATGACATTCCGCCATAATACCTGACATACGACATGAGATGGAGAAGAGAGGAAGAAGTAACATGTTTTCCTTCTTCTACCTCTTCCCAATTAGTCCTTCTAAAAAAACGCTTATTACTGAGGTGCTGGATCATAGAGAGATGAATGAATTTGGATTAAAAAAAACATTCAGATTACTGCATTTCGATTTTATTTATTGACTAATGATTGTTATTATAACGAGGACCAGCAAGGGGTGTCCATTAATCACTCCATATAAAATGTTAAATACTGGAGTTCCATCAAAGGAATAAATCAAATGCATGCTATCTGCCTTAAAGGTAACATTCAACAGACGGAACTTATCAAAAAAATCATTCATTTTTACTGTCTCGTATGTACGTATATACAAAGAGAAAGTATTGTAATCGTCAAAAAAATTGAACTGATTTGGATGCCGAATTTCCACGCTTTAGACTCCCTGATTCCCGAAACACAATTTTGCAATTATGTGTCTGTCTGTGTGTGTGTTCAGAACACGATAACTCGAAAACTATTAGAGCTACGGGATGAAATTTGGTATGTATCTTAAAAAACATAATTTGTAGGCTTTATCAAATTTGGACAAATCCGTCAACGGGAAGTCTGTCTGTCTTGTATGTTCGAGGTCATGAACGCTAGTAAATCACAAAAACTTGAAAAAGCCAGAAGATAAAATTTCATACAGACGTCATGAATGTAGGTCCAGCAAAATGTTAGCCAAAATCCGTCAAAGGGTTGATCATTTGTTCAGTAATCGCATATCACCCAGCTTTGAAACAGCAATACGTAACTGAACGAAGCATAATGAGGCAATATTATGTTAAACGATGGTTTAACAATATTATGTTAAACGATGATGTAACAATATTATGTTGGCGTACTCAACTTCTGACGGACTGAGGATAAATTATTTTTGTACACTTATATTTAACTTGACTTGTTTCATATTCGCAAAGTTAGTTTGTAATCGATTTTTCACTCATTTCCCGATGAGCTAGAGTTTTGCAATTTTGAAAACTTGTGTGTTTTCGATGACAATGCACGATTTAATACTTTCGGAACTTAATTTTTAGTTATAGACTGATTTAATTAAATTTTGATTCTTTACCAGTAGCGCCACATGATAGTGAGTTTGAGAAACAATTGATTTCAAGCTTGAAAAGAAGGAAATAATGAAAACAAAAAAAATTCTGCTGTAAATGTTTTAAAGCTTTTTAAAGTAAAAGTTTATCTTAAAAAACTGTATTTAATTAAATTTATTTAGTTTATAACAATAGGTGTAGCGTTAGTTAATATAACTCAAGTACCATTTACCTATCCACATCACTCTACGTTCGATATTTAATATTGAGTGAATTATGTAATATTTAGATACATTATTCGGAACACCGGACGAATCAAAAGCCTAAATGAAGTCAGTCCTCAGTTAGACCACATTATTGGTATTGCATTTTTACTCTTGACAACTATTTTTAGCCTGAAAGTCCTTATTTATGACAGCAAATTCATCTGATCGGCACACTTTTTGAACAACTTGAAGTGGGTCTTTGAATCGAACAAGTGAGCTTCAAGTGTTACTTAATTTTCTTGGGAGCGCACAGACTGATAAATATCTCAAAAGTAAACTTCTTGAAATCAAAAGACCACTTTTGGGAAGTTTGAGGATTTACGTCGGAAAAGTCGACACTTCCTGTTTTCCTTGTACTAGTTAGAACTTAAGTAGCTTTTTATCAATTAAACGAAGCAGAAAAATTGGTCAATTTCTTATTTTAAGCTTTTACTTTTTTTAATTTTAAAGGGAAAGAATCAAGTTAAAGCTAACATTGAAAACATTATGTCACCTCCGATTAGAAAAGTTCCACTGCATAATATTATTTGTCTGAATTAGAACGAACCCAGCTACTTTCAGCTCCACCCTAAATTATCAATGATGGGGAAAACCCTAAAAAAGACAGCATATTTGAGATTTTAAGGACTAGTTGCTAAACCACGAGATTCGTTTACTTTAAAATAATTTTGTATACTAATAATAAAGTAGAGTCCGCAATCCTTGGCTCTGCCTATTCTAAATGATCTGGTTTTCCAAATTTCAATGACCCTGGTATTGCAAGAGAGGAGGGAGAGAGAAAAGGCAGTACTGCACCTGCAAATCCGATAAAACTACAGTCCGACCTCTATTTAACGAACGTCTGTTTTGCGAACTTTTTCTTGGAATTAAGAACATTTTGCGAATTTCTTCGTAAAATAACATCCAAATAGCGAAGTGCATTCTCTATTGAACGAAATTTTTCTTGTGATCCAATATTTTTTTTCTCCCTATTTCTCAAAATATTTCTAAACATTTCAAACTTATTCTTTCTTTTAACACATTTTATGGTAATCAATGACCTTGAAGCTGGAAAATGTCAAAGCGAAAGTGCTTGAGCATCAAAGAAAAAAATTTAATTCTTCATGAGGTGGATGAAGGCGTGAAAAAAAAGTATATTGCTTTAAAATTTGGTATTCCTCCAAACAGCTTATCAACCATAATAAAAAAATCGTGATAAGATACAAAATTATGATTCGTCGAATTCTTGTTCAAAACGTTTAAAAGCACGTGTCTATGAAAATGTGGATGAGGCAGTTTTGAAGAGGACAGTGTGAAAAATAAAAACAATACAGCAATGAATTGCGACGAAAACGAAGATGATGAAGATGGAAACGATCATGATGCAGAAATCAACAAACCTTCGTATGATGAAATGCTAAAATTCATTAATTTTAATATAAAATTATTTATTAATTGAAAATTCAGTGTATTCCCGGACAATGTTTTGTTTTATTCTTGTTTTCCTTGTAGATTTCTTTTTGATGGGTAAAATATATAAAACAAATAGATATTAATTTACCAAATAAAGGTGTGATTAATTACTTTTTTAATATTATTTAGTGTTTATGAATTTAAAATCTGTTTTGTGTAGTTTAAAGTATTTTAAAAGGTGAATCTCTATTTAACGAATTTTCCATATAACGAACTTTTTTTCGGGATTTAACAACTTCTTTAGACAGAGGTCCGATTGTATTATATATAACGGAAATTCATAACACTCGCGAAAGAAATCAGATACTGAGCTTCCATTATTCTATAAAATGATATTGCTCTATTCTATGAACGGTAAAAGTTGGTGAGGAGAATATTTTAGAAGCTTATTTTAAAAATGTGCTGTATAGTTTAAAAATGTAGTATATTTTAAAACAGTATATAGCATAATATATTTTAAAAGATATAGTTTATGTTTTTATTGCGATTTCTGAATCAGAAACGTTCATTTAAAAGTCAATAAACACAGGTCTTTCCAAAACATACTGCTCAAAAAAGGAGGAATTTTTTTTGACATCTGGACAAAGAGACAAAACTGGGACTGTCTCGTTCTGTCTGGGAAGTCTAGTCACTTTATTTTATGTGAAAACTTTGCACTTTGAGTTGGACAGAAATTGTTTGTTTTACAAACGCAATTTTCCCTCAACATGAAATATGAAGTACATTGACGGAAGTTTAATGCCAATATTTTCATCGGTCTCTTCAAAAATAACCCAATTTTATAGATAAAGAATTTTTAAATTAAGAGGATGGTGTATTTTAACGTTGTTAAAAAAACGTAGAGGGATTTCTCAGGTTGTTTAAAAAGTCAGATTCAAACTATAAATTCATAATTCTGAAGATAATATACACAATATATCCTGCGTTGAACTTTGAAGAATATTTTTAAAAAATAATAAAAATTAAAGAAAAAATCTAGTAAAAAACCATTTTTCGTAAGTTCAATATCTGAGAAATCATAATTCAATAGTGTACACAACTTTAAAAAAATGTCCTTTGTAAATTACAAAATCAATAAATTCAAGGTCTTAATAATATTGAATTGGAAATACGTACAAAAACCAAAATTCTTTAAGATGGACGGAATATTTTTTCGTGATTTTTTTTATTGAAAATTTCCACGATGTAAAGTCTTAAGTCCTGGTTCCCAGCTGTTAATCGTTTCCATAATTTTCGAACTGAAAGTTCTTATTTCAAGAATACTATCCGAAGATATATTTTAGATACCAACATTATTGTTCGTTTCTTGAGAACTAATAAAAAGGAATTTAATTATTTTGAACTTTCGATCGATCAAGCTTTGAACATCTTTAGAACAGAACAATTCGGTGTGTATTGTATTTGATGTGTATTATAATTATAAATTTCAAATAATTTCTTTTATTATTACCATTTTATGTATTTTTAAGATAATTAGAGATAGTTCCAAAAAAATGAAGGTTAATTTTAACACCCGTCGACAGTTTTTAACGAATTAGATTCCTGAAACGAACAAACATATTTTTTAACTTAAAATGTTAAATTAACGTGCATCTTATTATTCAATGCAAAATTTACATGAATCCATACATATCTGCAGTGATAAACTGATCAGGCATCCGGGACGGTACCGCATTTCGACTCTTTGTCCCAATTCGCAAAAGTTTCCCGGATTTTATCTATCCCGGCATCACAGTATCTTTTTTTCACTTTCTCGTATACGAAGTATACAAAGAGAATGTATTGTAATCGTCAAAAAATTTGAACTCGAGATTTTGACGAATCTCCACGTTTTAGACCTTCCTGAGTCCGAAAAACACAATTTTGGAATTATGTCTGTCTGTCTGTGAACACGATGCTCGAAATCTATTAGAGCTACGGGTACGAAATTTGGTATATGATCTTTACATATGATTTGTAGGTTCCTATCAAATATTTGACAAAATCTGTCCACGGGAAGTGTGTCTGTCAGCGGTCATGTGAACATTATAACTCAAAAACTTGAATAGCTAGATGGCTAAATTTGGTATACAGTTTTGAATGTAGGTCCGTATCAAATTTTGGACCAAATCCGTCGAATTGTTGAACGTTTGTTGTACTGTATAATCGCATACTTGTAAAAATTATATCTCCTAAACCCTTTGCTTAGATAAATAAAAATTGGTATGACGGTTGCTAACATTAATTATACATCTGTGCCCAAATGTCGTTTCAATCAGTTTAAAAAAAGGCGTTCAAATTGCATAATTATTTTTTTAAATCCAATTGCCCATACGCATGAGTAGTGGCAACAATCTCTGCGCACGCGGAAGGATTACGTCACTTTGTCCTTGAGCCGGCAAGCGCGGAAGTGTGTGATAGATGGGTTTTAATCGGTACACATCCCTTTGAATTTGATTCTTTACCTAAATATTTTACAATCACTATAATCTATAATGAAAAACCTTCTGATAGTCATTGGACTCTAGGTTACAGTAGGTTCGAATTTTTTTATCCACGCGGGGGGGAGGGAAAACAGCACCTTTTTGGGGAAGTATACGAGAAAGTTTAGGGGAGAACACTACCAATTTACTTATCAATCTTCTGAAGAAAAATCTTCGCTAAAATTTATTATGGATGAAATTCATCCTAATGTGGATGAAGCAGTCTAAAGGAAAAACAATAAAAGTAATATCAAATTAATGTTTTATGCTTCTTCATCTCTTCCATCCTTTTTAAAAACATTTTTTAATAACTAACTATTCAATTATTTTTGAATTTTTAAAACTTTTTATTTATAAATTTATTTATTGGATTTTGTAGGATGCGTTTGTTTTGGAGAATGGGAAGGGGCACAGTTTACGCTAGAGCGGCCCGGATTGATGTTCAGGAAATGTAGTCACTTGACCTATGAGTTCTTAGATGAAATCGAAAGTCAAAACATTCTTAAAACAAAGTTTATCATTTAATTGAATTGTTGATTTCAGAAACCATACGAGTCAATAATATCAAAATGATAGAATTCTTAAAAAGCTGATAATATTTTAAAAATCATGATTCATTTTTTTATCTGGTACGTTTTATACGCCTATAATGTGACTTTACTTGAATCTTGTTATTTCTTGGCTCATGATGTCAATATGCCTTTAGAATGTGAAAACAAAAGGTGAAACAGAACGCAATTTTGAAAACAAAATGACTAATGTGGTTAAGGAGTGGCGCTAGAATTCACCCGACGAGGGGGGGGGGGCCCGCCTGCTGTACAAGGGGAGGGGCGGATTGATGACCCCCTCAAATTTTCACCAGATCTTTATTTATATACTAGTTGAATAGCCCGTTGCGTGAACGGGTACAGAATTTTCCTTCGACTGTTGAGGGGGGGTGGGGGGTGGCACAGTGTCCCCGACAGGGGGTCCTGGCCTCCCGGACACACCACTGACGCCACCCCTGATGTGGTTTCTGCAATCAAAGATTCAATTAGACAGATGAGAAAAATAAAATGTCAAGCGATTAATATACGTTTCTTTTCAGAACAAAATGCTGTTTCACCGTTGTTATGGTAATCTGGTGGCAAGTATTCTGTGATGTCCAATAAAGTTACTGCATTTCTTTTTCTGTAGTCTATTTTCGTAGCATGGCTACCAATCAATAATAATTTTTTCAGATAAATACTTAAAAACATATAAAAAACAATAAATTCACTTCTTCTCACATAAGAGATCACTTTTTTCTTTTTTTACAAAGTACACAAAGAGAAAATAATCGTCAAACAGTTCGACATCAAGTTTTTCATGTATTTCCACGTCTTAAACCTTCCTGGATCCGATAAAACCCCTTTTTTGGAATTACGTGTGTCTGTATGTCTATTTGTTAATCGATCACCCCGTCTTCAAAATTGTCCTTAATTTGCTCAGCTTTTGAATAAAATGTCCCTAATTTATTCAACCGATGAATAAAATGTCCCTAATTTATTCAGCCTTTGAATAAAATGTCCCGAATTCGTCCCGATTCTGAATTGAATGTCTCAGAATGTTTTGTTTGTCACTTGTAAGCAGATCATTTATACTTAATTTTTCTTCTCAACTTTCGCTATGCGTAGAATATGGTCAACCTATTTTAAATCTTCACGCATTTTAATAAAAATCACATTCTTTTCAATAATTTTTTTAATAAATAGTGGATTCCAACCTGTAACTTTCTAGAGTGCTCTGGGTTGAGGTTCAGGAAATATGGCTACTGAAGTTCAAAGAATCAGAGATCGAAAACATGATTTTCAGTTTATTTGCCAGAATTTTAAATAGTTTTAAAACTGGATTAAAGGAAATTACAGAAGTCTCCTCTTATAGTGATTATGGAAATAACGATTAGTCGGTTGTACTGATCGAAATAGTGTGAACGGATCTGTAAACACACAGAAAATCCGACGGTTATAGTGATCAACTGTTCGCTTGTAGTGATCTGTTTCGATGGTCGGACGGGATGTTACCATAAAGAACTGCTTTAGACTAGGAGGCTACATCAGGACGAAACAAGAAGATGATCCTGATGTCATTGAAAAATCAGTCAAACCTTTCCGAAGAGGAAAATGAGGCCTGGATCAAGTTTGACTCAAATTTGGAGAAAGCTGAAAAACTACAGAAGAAACAAAATGTCAAGCATGGATGAATCGAAGACATGACCCCTGAGAACACAGGGCCATTGGCGATGAAGACGAATCAAAAGAGAAACCACCATCAACCTAAGAAACTCTTCCAAGCTCCTCGTATTTTAAGATCAGTCCAATACCGTGCTGCATCTTTTCACGAGCATTTTTCATATGAACAGTTTATCCAACGAATACTTGGAAAAAAAGATTACTTTTAATAACTTTTTTAAAAAAACTTAAAAAATTGAATATTTATAATTTTTTCTCAATTCTGTACATTGTATCGCTTTTCATTTTCTGGTTAAAACGAATCAGAATATACCAACAATGTTGTGTGGTCTATTTTTTCTGTTATCCAGGTGTATCTATAGATTTGTATTATATTTAAGGCATTTTGGATGTACTGATCATTAGGATGTAGTGGTTGGTCACTTTGGCTTGTACCCAAAGTGATAGAAGTGGCGTCTGCTGTTTATTCTATTAACTAGCAGTCAGTGGCGAATCCGGGGGACTATCGGGCTGCACCCCCCAAGAGCTAAACCAGAATTCTTGATTTTATTTAAAATCACTACAACTGTTTGTTCTTAATTTCCCTTTTTTAAAAAAATAATAAAAACGTGACAATATTGCTTTGTGGCTTGACAGGCATGAATATTTTCCCACTTTTGTAGTCATTCCACTTATACTTATAGCGTTGACGCGATCGAAATAATTTTTTGTCTAGCTATTTCACTATAATTTTTATTAAATTATCGAAAGTATTCAACTGTTCTTTATGATTCCTATTGTCAGGTGAGTAAAGTCCGTAAAGTTAGCGTTTTGGTTTACATAAGCCATGAGGTTTGAAATTCGTCACGACTCTACAGAATTTTTTATGACCTACGCCCCCCCCCCCGACCCGAATTCTGGATTCGTCACTGCTGACAGTAATGTTCTTTCAGAAGCCCGCATGGTTATGCTATATTTTTCGATTCGAATTGACAAATTTATTGCTTTTTTTGGCCAAGAAACAAAGTTAAATATTTTTTTGAAAGTAAAATTATACTAAATTCGAAATTATAGTGATTTCCACACACTTTCACTTTCGCATGTTTTAACGCATAACGAAGTCAAATTGGAAATACATTAACACAAAACAAGCTTCGTTTGTGTCCTCATTTTTATGACGAAAGTCGTGACTAGGACAGTGTAGTCAGGGTGAAACTTCTTTAGGTTCAGATTGTTTCGAAAAAGAAAGTTTGAAGTTCAAACATGTTTTGATCATACCATTATGTTGGTTGTTGTTGATGATCCTCTAAGATCAGCAGAGCTATATCAGGTCCATGAGTCTGCGCACCCTAAAGAAATCCAGAGTCAATAGAGGATTAGAAAGAAGACCCTGTTTGGAAAGCCCCAGGCATGAAAGAATATGATGAGGTGTGGCCTGTTCTGCAGTACATTGTGGGCAGATCTCAAAACACTTGGAATTATCATAGAAAGTCAAACTTCTGATATGCTCACTAAGGAAGCGAGTAAGAGTTGTTTGGTCCGTCTGTTGCAGTCAAGTGATAGACAGCCACCTGGTCGATAACCTTGATACCAGTGATGTACCGGTGAACCACAGAAGCTGCCCTTTTCCCCATCCATGAGTGAGATTATGTTGTACTTAGTTAAAGTAGATTCCCTCTAAATAAGACACTTTCTTTTTTACTTTCTCGTATACGAAGTATACAAAGAGAAAGTATTGTAATCGTCAAAAAATTCGAACTCGAGATTTTGACGAATCTCCACGTTTTAGACCTCCCTGAGTCCGAAAAACACAATTTTGGAATTATGTCTGTCTGTGTGTGTGTCTGTGTGTGTGTCTGTGTGTGTGTCTGTGAACACGATAACTCGAAAACTATTAGAGCTACGGGGATGAAATTTGGTATGTGGTCTTTAAACATAATTTTTAGGTTTCTATCAAATTTTGGACAAAATCCGTCAACGGGAAGTCTGTCTGTCTGTATGTTCGAGGTCATGCGAAAGCTATAACTCAAAAACTTGAAAAGCCAGATGGATAAAATTTTATACACAGTTTTACCGTCATGAATGTAGGTCCGTATAAAATTTTGGGCCAAATCCGTCAACGGGTTGACTGTCTGTCGGTCTGTATAATTTACCATTGAAACCAATCCGCTGTCTCCACACACATGCGCACTTCTGTGCTCGCGAAAGGAGCGATTACGTCAGTTTGTCCTTGAGACGGCAAGAGTAAAACCTAGCAGTGTGCGACAGATGCGTTTTAATCGGTACGCATCTCTTTGAATTCTTTGCCCAGATATTTTTCAATCACTATAATGAAAAATCTTCTGATAGTCATTGGATTCTGGATAACAGTAGGTTCGAATTTTTTTAGCCACGCGGGGAAAGTAGAAACGCCACCTTTTGGGGGAAGTATACGAGAAAGTTTAGGGGAGAACACTCCCGCTGGTTTTCTCAGCTCTGAGTCTCAATTTTTAAAGTTGAAAGGTAAGAAAGGGGCAATGTTTCATGCCATATTTTCCTACCCACAAGCTAAATTTTGAAATTTGGATGGAATTGAAAATATCTCTTTGAATAAAAGCCAGCCAGTTTAAAAACAGTTTTTATGTCTGGTAACACATGCGAATTTGGTCCTTTGAGCCTAAAACATTGTGTTTATCATCTTTAACACTTTCCATAAAATCTTAGAGAAATATAACAAAATTAATACACAGGAAAAATGTTTAAATTAGTTTTAAAATGTTACATTCAACTATTTTGCATTGAAAAAAGTTCCAATATAAGTTATAGCAGTATGACTTCCAAAGAAAGATGATTATTAATCAATATATTAATAATATGTATTGATTTAAATTTAATAATTTCATTCAGAGAATACAGATATAAAGTTATCTTTACAGACTATGCATACATATTCCTTTTCCTAACAATAATTAACCCTCAAACGAGTCACAGTAATTCTTTGTACCGATATGAAGGCAAATTTCTACAATAATGAATGAGTATACACCTTGATAACTGTTAAATTAAGCAGATTCAATATTATGTGTTAGTGAAAATTTTAAAAAAAATTCTAACGTTATTTTAGTTAAATAGATGAAAAGAAAAAGAGGTAACTTAAATTTTCAAACGGAGAAAAGGATCGTGCATCTGTTACCATTTCATTTCAATTCATATTTGCAAAACTTCAAGGTTATTCTAATGAATATTTGAGATGCCGTTTGGTCTTTTTCAATAATCCTAAATATTCAAAATAAGCCCTTAAATTTTGTATATTATTGTAAAGAAACCTTAATATCACTAATCTGTCATAAATATCAACTTTCAAATCTATTTTTAAGAACCTTCAATTTTTATGAGATGCAGAAATTTTTCAGAAATCATGACACTTTAAAAATGGCCGATTTTGATTATTTTCTATTATTTCAGTTCAAAGTTCAGTTTGAACTGGATTATTTTTCAAAGTTCAGTGCAAATCAACAACAAAAAATGGCCGCATTTTAAGTCTATGAAGCTTTTATATGTTTATCGACAGATGAAAAAGTATTTAAATAAAATAAATGAAGGAAACTTAGCAGTACTATTAACCTAGAAATATTAGAGTGAATAAGGCTTCATGTATTTCACTAATACAGAGGTATAATTATATATTTAAAATAAAATATTACAAATGATTTCAAACAAAGCGTAAAACTGTAAAGCATATAATTTTAATTTTAATAATTAATTTTATAATGTTTTAATACAAATTTTAAAAATATATTTCCCTATCAAGAAATTTTTATATGCATTTCAATTATGTTGAAATGGATAACATCCCTTCTGCAAATCAATCCTGAATTATTTTGAATTTTTCTTTGTTTCCTGAAAAAAAGTTACATAATCTGCTTTCTTTTATTATATAATACTTGAATTATTTCGATGAGGATAAAATATACTGACTATTAAAAACAATTATTTATAATTTGATCTAAAAATTTACTAAACTTTTTTATCTTCCAGAAAAGTATACAGTAGATTCTCTCTAATCCGACACATATGGGACCGGACACCTGTCGGATTATAGGGAGTGTCCGGACTATAGAGGATTAATAGAAAAATCATGCATTGAAAGGGGGAAGGTTTCAAATTTTAACAGGAGAGAATGGCTCATCACCAAGTAACATGTTCCAACAGGTGCGTCAGACTAGTGGGAGTGTCGGATTTGAAGAGTCTACTGTATTTTCTTTAAAAATCATTTAACAGAAATGTAAAGAATTTCAAATTTTAAATTCGAAGTATAAAACATTACGTTACTTTTATATCTTGAGAAAATTTTCATTTAAATTATGCTAGTCTAAGCAACTAGCATTTAATATTTTTTTGGAAGTGATGAATAAAAACTAAGATATTCTGAGAACTCTTTGCTCGTTTTTTATAACTCATTAAACACCCACAGAATTGGAGAGGCTTCATTTTAAGGATTGCATGATTAGTATAGTAATTTATAATACTATTTAATTAGATTATATTTTTAAAAACATTAAAAAAGAATAAAAAAATTACATTTAAAAAAAGAATGGCTCATCACCAAGTAGCATGTTCCAACAGGTGTATAGGACTAGTGGGAGTGTCCGATTCGAGAGAGTCTACTGTATTTTCTTTAATTTTAATAGAAATGTAAAGAATTTCAAATTTTAAATTCGAAGTATAAAATATCACGTTACTTTTATATCTTCAGAAAATTTTCATTTAAATTATGCTAGTCTAAGCAACTAGCATTTAATATTTTTTTGAAAGTGGTGAATAAAAACTAAGATATTCTGAAAACTCTTTGCTCGTTTTTTATAACTCATTAAACACCCACAGAATTGGAGAGGCTTCATTTTAAGGATTGCATGATTTGTATAGTAATTATTAATAATATTTAATTAGATTGCGTTTCTAAAAAACATTAAAAAAATTGCACGCACTCCGATAATTCTCATTTCGTATTTTAAAGCTAATATAATAAATACTCATCATCCAAGACAGTATTCATTATAATGATAGAATAGTTTATAATAACTTATTATAATATTTTATTATTTTTCTGAAAAGATTGATAAAAACTTTGAATATATTGGGTAAATTATCTGCAATTTTTTAAACTAATCAAAAACTCACTGAAAAAGAGGGGGTCATATTAATGATGAATGAGAATATGTACCTCTTAAATACAGCAAGAGTGGATAGAAAATGAATCCATTTCATCTACTTGACTAGGCCTTATGAAATGCGCGATAATACTGAAATTTCAAGAAATCTTCAAGTTTCAAGAACATGAGTTAGTCCTCTCACTCTGTCCCTATATCTGCTCTTCAATGGGTATCCCCCAGTTCTCTGACGTCTAAGTGCATGCTCATTTTATGAAAGGGAAGATAACTTGTTTCCAAGCGGATACACTCAGAAGGCGAAGAAAGATCGATGATATATAAATATAGCATCATTTAAAATTAAAACCTACGTCACAATTGTATTATTAATAGAAAATGGAAGAGCGTGGAGAAGATAAAAGGGACTTAGTTATATTGAAAACGTAAGGGATTTTTTCTGAGATCAGTTACAAATTGGGACATCCCAACAGGTTTTCAATGGGTTTGTCGATGATTGTTGCTCAGCTATACCAATTTACGTAAACCCAAATAAAAAAATACGATTATAGGATAGATTTACTTCTTATCAAAGAACAATGAAAATTTTTATAAAACGGTAAAAAATATTTCAAGCGAAAAAAAATATATATATATATATTTTCTAGAAATGTGTAATATAAAGCAGAACCTAAAAATAGTAAGTTGTAATTATTTTTAATTTAGGAATTTTTGTTAAATTTAAAGGGAATAAGTTTAATAACTTTTTTAACATTTTTTTAAACATATCAATGAAAATGTAATGATACATTGAAAAAGTAAACAAAAATACTAATTCAGTTATATTTTTAATGGTATTTCAGTTAAATAATTAATCTTAGTGCAAATTTAAGAATCCAAAATTCAGTTTTGTGAATTTTTGCTCACATAATATCGAAATGTTGTTAGTTTTAACAAATTAAAACTGTGTTATAAGCTTTGCTAGTCTGCTTATAATTCTATTCATGTTCTTTATTGAAGTTAAAGTATTTCATTTCTTTATTACAGAATTAAAATTTATAGTTAT
This sequence comes from Araneus ventricosus, assembly GCA_013235015.1. Classification (NCBI taxonomy): domain Eukaryota; kingdom Metazoa; phylum Arthropoda; class Arachnida; order Araneae; family Araneidae; genus Araneus; species Araneus ventricosus. The sequence continues at coordinate 17,142 of BGPR01017326.1, read as the reverse complement.
ACTTTTAGTGGAGATACAATATATTTGGAAGAAAAATTTAATTAAATGACTTTTAACATTTCAATTTCAAATTTATGATTTTGTTTTGATAACATCCTTGCTTTTATTACCACATATTCCTTTCATATATTCTTTCTTTGCAAATTAATAATTTCAGTGTGAATATCTGTAATTTAAATCCTCCTCATAGCTGGAACTTTAACAACCGCAACGAAATCTGAAAATACTTATGTAAAAGTTTCATTATTAATTTAAAAATACGAGCAATCTATAAGCAATATTATAATATTATCTTTTTAAAAACGTTCTCTCCGTGATTGATATTAGCACAAGCCTACTGAAAGCCTATTTCTCAATATTCGTTACAAATGTATAACCCATAAATAAACATCTAATTTTAATAACAAATGAATGCGTGTGCTGTCCAAATGTCAATCTAAAAATGGAAACCAAGCATCACTCAACAAATAATAGAAAATTCCCACCCCTTTTAAATGTCACAATTATTGATTCCGAACTATACTCCCCCGCATGGACGGTTTCCATGGCGACAGGAACATCCCCGAAGAGAGCATGCAGATCAAAAACTTTTTAACGCTCTGACCACATCTCATTGTTAAAGGAAATGAATTATTTACGATTCACAAAGAACACAGCTAAAGGAGAAATTACCAAATAAAATAAAACAATGCCAGGCATTGTGTAGCCACACTTACCCGTAAAAGGGGTCGTCATAATTTACGAGAAGATCGTAAACCATCTTCGCGGCTCTGAGAATGGACGCGGCCTGTACTGGAGTGGGATCTGCAGACGTTAGGATGGATCCATCCTGTGCTTACTACTACCACCAAAGCCACTTCGATTCATTGCGATCAGCGCCATCTGTTGTTGAGAGGGGTGGTTGCATCTGGCGGAGAGTTCTTTTTCTATCCCATGCTAATCGGCAGAGGCGGTGGCGATATCTTGGAGTTTATGAATCGAATGGGAGAGATAGGGAGACTAATATCTTTTCGATTGGGTGTACTTCTTTTCCATTGGATCAATGGTTACGTCGAGTAAATGATGAATTTTCTACGTTGGGGAC
>BGPR01017326.1:0-15409 GCA_013235015.1 Araneus ventricosus | reverse complement strand
TCGAAAATTTTCCTACTTTTTTAGTCATTCCACTTGTAGCGTTGACGCGGTCGAAGACATTTTTTGTCTAGTTATTTCATTGTATTTTTTATTAAATTATCGAAAGTATTGTATTGTTTTTTTATGATTCTTATTGTCAGGCATGTAAAGTCTATAAAGTTAAAGTGTTTTGGTTTACATAAGCCATGAAGTTTGACATTCGTCACGGCGATACAAAATTTTTATGACCTCAGCCTCCCCCTCCCCAAGACCCGAATCCTGGATTCGCCACTGAATAGAGTAGATTTGCGTATAAGGCTCGCCACTATATGGTCTGGTTAAAAAAATAATTTTCTGTGATAAAATGAGGAATAATTTACTTTGTTCAGGTGTCCCAAGCGGACGTGTGCTACGATGAACAATAATTTGTTACAAATGTCAGTTTCGACTCTTTTATCTTAGGTTTAACTTTCAACATTAGAGAAATTATTTATTTATTAACAGCAGAATGAGATTAAATACTTTTCTTTTAAAAAATTAAGACTTCGTTTTTCGTTAATGTTTTGCTTATTTTAAAAGTTTGTGTATTAATACTACACAGTTTCCATGATTTTATGTTTCCTGTATTTAAGTTAGACATAATAAAATTTATCTTAAAATAGGTACAATACTTTTGTTCTTGTACTTCCTGTTTCTGTAATAGATTGATAAAACATACAGTACATAAAAAAACATTTGAAAATTATATTTGAGCAACGGATTCCAAGACTACGACTTTTGGACGATTTTACACCGGAAAGGGGTGTCAGCTAGGCAATGAGTCATATGAGTGCATTTCCGGAGTTCTTCGTTAGATCACGCTCAGTAAAATGTAAACATCACCCTTCCATTCTTCACTTCCCTCCTATTTTGATGAAAATAACTCCGCCCGGCGCATGCGCAAAAGCGCGGAGGGTTACCGAATCTCTTGCTAAACAATACTGGCCTGAAAATATGAATAAGAGCGGGTTGTGGTATAAAAGGGGTTTTTTTTAATTGTATGGGTTGTGTAGGAAGTAAGCATTTCTACGATTCCGGCCTAGCCAGCTTTCTTGTCATCCGGCCACCCCTTCAACCACCTGAGACCGGAGTCCATTGTACCTTCTTTCCAATCGATCAACGGTTACTTTGAGAAAATGATAAATATTTGGTATTTTTTTTTATTGCCCACGTCAACCCTGCTTACCCAAAGGGTGTAAAGACGAGTCGGCAGGTAGAAAAATTCAAATACAAATATTAAAGAAATACATTAAAAAATAATACAAAAAATATAATACAATACAAAATACAAATACAGAAAATACAAAAAACAAAATAACCAATATTATACAATAGAAAATGCAAATGTGAATATAAATATAATAAAATACAAACAGAAAACATGATAAGTAATTACACACATAAATAATAAATAAATACAAATAAGCGTAATAAATAAAGAAACATACATAAAATAAACAAGAAATGAGAATTTTATAAAATCTAATAATTAGTAAAAAAAAAAGAGGTCTGAGATATAATTTAGAGAAGAGAGACAGGGGAAAAAAAAAATCTAAAAAAAATCTAAAAAAAATCTAAAAAAAATCAATTTTGAAATAGACGAGAAGCAACAAACATTTGGTATTGTGGATTTGTGTTGGAAACTATTACAACGGAGATAACAAAACGTAATACAATACAACTCCAGTTAACCGAACTGGGGGGGGGGGGGGTGGTGTAGGTTTTTTTTCGGTTAAACCAGAACATCTATTACTATTTTGCATTTAATTTCAGCATGTAATTCTGAAATGCTTAGAGTGTAAAGCGAATTCGAAACTCTTTTCGTAGGCTGCACTTAAGTTCTTTATCAAAATTAACCCTCTGTCGGGCGCCCAATATTTGCACCAACGATTTCGGGCGCAATGCGCCTGATAGGCACAGGTAAACAATATCATAATTAAAACTGTTGATATCCATTAATTTTCATTTTACCATTCTAAAATGAATAAATGACCTTCTTGGGGAGGTTTAAAAGGAAAAAGTGGGGATATCGTTATAAAAAAGTTTCAACTTCACGATTATTTCCGTGCAGTACTGCACGTGTTTTTTGGATTTGTGATTTCAGAGGCATTTCAGAAAACCAGGGTATCAATTAACTCGAGTTTAATTAAAAGGGATTTTACTGTACTTTCAGTGAGGGTTTTTTCTTATATTAAGTCTTTTATGCGACTAATTATCTTTAGACAAAGACAATAAGTGAATCATTTTTTCCAATGCAGACAGCGGTGGCCCAGTGGGAGATTCTGTGCTCTAGGGTACTCAGATCGCAGGATCAAGATGCAATTCCTTTAACCTGTTAACCGGGTAATTAACTTTCGTTCCATTCGTTTGCCATTGAAGTATTTCGTCATACCCGGTTAACAGGTTAAAAATCAATAGTGTACGTTAGGCTGGTGAACGTCAAAATTGTCTTTGTTATTCAAATTTTCATATTGATGTAGTTTCCACTCATTTCAAGGCAGCAGTGGCCTAATATTAAAGTCTCGGCCTTGGGACTGCGGGGCTCCAGATTCGAAACCCGATTCCACTGAAGATCCATCGTGTATTGGGCGTGTTGCACGTTAAATCATACGTAGGGGGCCAAACCTCCTCCCTTTGATGTTGTGCAAAAATACCCACACTGGCCCGTCCAACCCAAGAAGGGTGTAAGGCCGGTAGAGGACCAGCAGGGAGAGAGCCGCTCCACCAGCATGTGGAGGACGGGATTTATTGGGTGCAATAGGATGATACAGGCATTGCCCGAACAGGGGCAGTAATTTTAAATACAAGAGAGCTGGGAGTGTAAGCATGGTTCGACCCACCTCGGTGGAGAGAAAATAGCTTGATTTTCTGCTCGGGCAAGCAAGGAACAGCAAAAATATATATAAAATAGATAAGTATTGAAAAAGAAACAAATAAATAAACACAGAAAAAGCAGTAAAAATCAGATATATAAATAAGTCAAAGATTGAAACCCCATAGTATGAAAACAAAACACACACAAACAACACTACACATCAAACGACACGCAAAACACAAATAAAAACTGTACCAAACATAGAATTAAAAATACATAAATTAATAATAACAATAATAATTACTTCTGAGATAGAAAGGAATAAATTCCGTTAGTCAATGGGAATGCACGTCCCGCGTAAAAGGGAATATCAAATTATCAATTACAGAATGTTTTTTTGAGTAAAACTGCACAAGTTAAAAATTACTTTATGTCCTATACAGGATAAAAACGGTCAATGGGAGAGGGAGACGAATGAAATTTTGTAGTCTAAAAATAAAAACAAGGTAAAAAAATATAATGCATAGCCCCATCCCCTCCAAAAAAATCTAAACAACCGTTAGGGCATTGACAACGTGACAACAGGTTCCCAGAACTGCGGGGAGACTCGGGAATTGGAACAGTCATCTATTGTCGTGGCTAATGGACCAATAGCTGCCCTAGGGCGCCGAGAGAATCCTACGCCAAGGAACAGAGGGTTTCGGCTCAAGAATCCTTTTCGTCATCCGACCACAATTCAATATTACGAGGTCCTACCAAAGTAGTCCTAGGATAGTTTCAAAATTAAATGTTAATATGAATAAATTAAATCTTATCAATGTTCTATTTATATCTGATGTTTTAAATCCTTTTATTGATGAATTCATCCATTGCTCCATATTGGAATTTTAAACCAAAAAAGTACTCGTTTAGGATAGTCGAAATTCTGGAACTTCGTTACAAATAAATAAGGTGGTAAATTGTTATTGGAGGCTGTTGGTTACACACGCTAATGCACACCCAAATAAACAAGGTTATTAAAACAAAGATCAAGAAGAGCTGTATTTTAGATTTAACTGAATTTTTAGAGATATAACAATAAAAGAAATTGATAGTATTTCTGGGCTCTTTAGTTGAGAGTTTATGTTTTATTTATGTGAATAAAGTATTTTGAGTAGTAAATTTATGGGCATAACAAAAGTAAGCAAAATTTTAACATTGCCCTTTATACCAAACTAAGAGACGGTTCTTATACAGGGTGGTCATAAAATATTGGACCCATTTCAAAAATAATTTTAAAAACCTATAATATAGCTTCGTTTTTTTATGAGACAGTAGCTCAAAAACCTATAATATAACTCCGTTTTTTTATGAGACAGTAGTTCAAAAAACCTATAATATAGCTTCGTTTTTATCATGAGACAGTAACTCAAAAAATCTATAATATAGCTTCGTTTATTTGTGAGACAGTAGCTCAAAAAACCTATAATATAACTTCGGATTTTTATCAGATAGTAGCTCAAAAAGTTTTTTTTTTCAGATAGGTAACGCACAGTTACAATGCACTAAATCTGCTGCAAAGGGAGATTCCCAACGCAAGTGTCAAAATGACTACAGTGCAGCAGAAGGCACGTCTCTAGTTCCACGAAAGCAAATCAATTTTGGCAGTCTCCAAGTAAGAACTACATGAAGCGTTGGCATAAGCCATTAAGGAGTGAAAGCATTCCTCACTCGTTCAACATCTTCGTCTGAAAACCGATGGTCGTCCAGCACCTTTCCTATGAGGCACATTTCCTGTTCCCTTAAATTGCTCACACAAATGCTTGATGGAGTTCTTACTTGGAGACTGAAAATTTAGTTACTCTAGGCGAAAACATCTTTAAACTATTACATTTTATTTGTTTTCGTAGTGCCAGACGTGCCTTCTGCTGCACGGTAGTCATTTTGACAATTGCGTTGGGAATCTCCCGCTGCAGCAGATTTAGTGCGCCGTAACGGAGCATTGCTTAATTGAAAAACTTTATGAGTTACTCTCTCATTAAAAAAAACGAAGTTGCTATATTTTAGGGTTTTTTAAATTAATTTTTTAAATGGGTTCATTAATTCATGACCACCGTATATAATGTACTGTTCTGTATTTCTATGAAATTATGACTGTTGAAGTTCTCCCTTCGCCAATTTATTCACGAGTCACTTGAAAGAATGATGAATTCGACAATCCGAAATCTCCCGAAATTTGAAGTTTGTTTGGTCTTAAAAAAGATTTTTAACGTAGGACTACGTTCCTCCCATTGTGGTCTCAGGAAGGAAATTGATTCACACGCCAAAACGCCACAAAACTTGGTATGGGAGATCCTCTATATCTCGTTAAATACATATGTTAAAAACATATCTAATGTCTTACTTTAGAGATAAAGGGCAACAACAAAAGTTACAAAAAATTGTTTGAAAATCGGAATTATAGTTCAGTGACATCTGAGTCGCAAGTTGGGCAAAAATACTCATGAATTGGTGACGCGATCCTCTATATCTCGGTAACTACACATTTTAAAATCATAACTAATGTCTTATTTTATAGATAAAGGGTAACAACAGAGATTAGAAAAAACACTTACTAAAAAACTTAAAAACTTACGAGAAACTTCGATAAACAAAAGAGTCACGTGAGTAAAGTAGTCCTAAGCCTTTAACATCAGCTGCTGTTTGAAAAGACAGTTTCCCGTCATTTTTTAAAAATAAAGACATAGAAAATGTTTTTTATGTATAAAATATTTATGAATGAAGAGACCAGACCTTAATAAGAATTTTTTTGTTTTTACAAGATGCCTCAAATTTTAGGGTCCCTTTATTAATATATTACAATTTTAAAAGTATTAAATGGGAATTAATTTTATATTTTCATTTTATGTTTCTGAAGGATTTCAGTGCTTGCTCACATAATACATGACAAATGTGCCGCGTCAATTTCATTTTGGAGTCCTTTGCGTATATTGTATTAGGTAAAAAATTTCGTGACATCACTGAAAAGCATAAGAAACATACCGTTAAACGGTATGTGCAGTTACGCTTGTCTTGCGACTATAATGTCATTGAAATGAATCCATTGCTTTTATTATTTAATTTTATTGCTGTTCTTATATAAAGATTTGATAGATTGTTAATACGAGGGTAAGTCATTAAGTAAGTCACAAAAGATAAGAAAAAGTAATTTACCATGATAATCATTTGGAAACAATTTTATTTTTCAACATAATCTCCACCCATGTTGATGCACTTATTCCATCGCTTTATCAGAGTCCCAATTCCAGCTGCATAAAATTCTTTGCGTTGCTGTCTCATCCACAGTAGGACTTCGTGTTGAACGTCGTTATAATCTCATCGACATCGGCGTCGTCAGATGAAAATCGCTTGGGGCTAAGTATGGACTGTAAGGTGGATGCTGTAGCACTGACCAACCAGACTTAGCCCCAAGCGATTTTCATCTGTTTGGCCCACTAAAACAACATCTTGGAGGCAAATACATTGCAGATTATGCCGACATTCAATACGAAGTCCTACTGTGGATGAGACAGCAACCCAAAGAATTTTATGCAGCTGAATTTGGGGCGCTCAAAAAGTGCATAAACATTGGCGGATATTATGTTGAAAAATAAAATTGTTTCCAAGTGATTATCATGGTAAATTATTCTTTTCTTATCTTTTGTGACTTACTTAATTGACTTACCCTCGTATGTTAAATTAATTGGCCAAATTTTATAATCTCTTTTTGTTATATTTGGTTTAAATGACTACAACTGTTTATGATACATATACAGATTTTTTTGAGGTTTTTTTCTGTTTTATATATTTATTGTAAATACTCGTCCCTGCATGCTAGCCGCGATTGTGTTGTTTGTTTATTTTTATGATTTGTTGTATAGTACAGTGTTAATTTTTTGTAACTTCCTGTATTCTTTTTTATTTTCTTTATCGTTATTATTTCATTTTAATGTGTGTTTTAGTTATTAATCAAGAAAGTGTGATAGGAAAATTTGAAATTGTGATAAGAAATTGTGTATAGGTTGTTTTAGCCTGTATCTTATGAAACACTGTACCTTGTATCGAATTTTTGTGCTCGAATATCGAATTTGCTAGCATTCTTCGGAACTGACAGTGGTTCGAAATTTGCATGTCCGTAAGGACAGGTCAAATTATTAGCTATTATTATTATTATTTGATTAAGAAATTTGTGAACATAATGCCCATTCTGTAGAGCAGGGAGACGTCTCATTACGTAAAATGAATCAAGCAAGTGCTCATAAAATGATAACGATGAAAATTACTGTTTTTGTTACGTTTAAAAATTTTGTTTTTATATTCAATACCGATGAATTAATGAACAGATTCTCATTAATGTAAAAGTGAATGATAATAAAATTCAAAATAAAATGTCTGAAAATGAAATTCACTCACATAATTGAATTTGTGAATAAAAAATAGTTTTTGGTTTATAATGATAATCAGTTAGTAATATGAAGTTCAAAATGCCTCCAAATTAATTATTTTCCAATATATTCACATATGTTTCATTATATTGCGTTTTTGTAACTTCTTTATGCGATACATAGCAGAAATTACTACAATTTTAAAGCGGTTGTTTTAATTACTACAGTTTAAATTTTGCTAATAAGGCTTAAAAGTTTATCTTAGCTATTTTTCTGTATAAAAATAAGACTGAGGGATGGTTATTTGCTTTCTTTTTTTAATATGTACTTTTACGAGATAAAGTGTGAACGTATTGTAACGCATCTTTAATAGCATCTTTACAAATGACTTTTACCAAAACTTTGAAGTAAAAAGAGTTTTTAATAGCTTTATAACATTTAAATAGTTAATTTATTCGTTTTCCTGAGAATAAAATTTTATTTATACGCTTCATTTTTATTCGTTAGAAATAACAATTCGATGATACTTTAAAATAGATGAATTTAAAGGAAAAAGGAAGCTTTATAATCTAGGAAATTGTTTGATCGTTTATTATATTACTCAAGGCTCGGTTCTGTGAAGAATAAAGTTCATTCAAGTGGCTACACAGTAACACATGACATATGTATCTTTCATGAGTATGTCACCTTACATGCAACTACACCTTATTTTACGTTGTACTAGACGTCACGTCCATTTTATTTTCTGGTGCACAAAGCGTAGTATCATAATCGTCAAGATATTCTACCTGGAAATTTTGATAAATATAGAAGATTTAGTCATTTTTTTAAAATTTTGTCTGTGAACAAATCCCAAAAATAAATCACTTAGACGGAAGAAATTTAGTGTGCGGTCTCACGACGAAAGTTTTAGATTTCTTTTACATTTACTTACCGCAAACGTGCCTCTTTGTCCGTGTGCATTTTAACACGAGTGCACGCCGTGTGCATCGTCACAAAAAAAAATCCTAAACGCAACCAGCTACACCAATGAAAATCGGCATATGATTTTATAATTAGAATTGTTATCTCTTTGTACGCCAACGGCCATACCATGCTGGAAGCACTGGTTCTCGCCTGATCACCGCAGTTAAGCAGAATCGGGTGCGATCAGTACCTGGGAGGGTGGTCCACCAGAGAACACCGCTTGCTGTTGGCATCTTTTTCAGGAGGACATGTGGCAACGTTCTGTATATTGGACTAAATCTGTCTAAAAGTTGACTATCCATCTATCGATACTTGAAAATACGTAAAATAAACATTGCTTAAAAATTTGAATATTACGGGAAATATGAACATTTGTAGTAAATCAAGATTCCAAAATGCCACTGGTCCGGCATTCTGGAATCTTGTGGCGAACGAAGTACTAACTCAATCCTGGCCAGAAGGAGTTCATTTGCAAGCTTTCGTAGATGACTTCATCTTTCTTATAAAAGCACCAACAAAGGCTCAAGTCAAATCCCTTGCAAATGAAGCCCAAAATCAATTTAAATCCCGGACTGCAAAATATAATCTGGAAATTTCAGCAGATAAATTAAACTACATGCATTTCAACAAAAATAGAAACGGTCCCCGCTGGTCAGCAGGCATAAGATGGGAAGGTAATCTTCTCAAAAGGAAAACAAGCATCAAATATCTAGGGGTCTTTATTGACGATAAACTAAACTTCGCAACACATCTGTCTTAGTTAAAAAATAAAACGCTAATCCTTTATCAAAAAATGAAAAGTATCGCCGCTTCAAACTGGGGTCTGAATAAAAATATCAGAAGGGAAATCTATTTTACAGTTATAGAAAGAATATTACTTTATGGAGCACCGGCATGGGCAAATAATTATCACCTCAAGGCAATAAAGGCTTCTCAATTCTATACTGAGAAAATTCCTTCTTAACATCACTGGAGCGTATTCTACCACTCCAACAGCAGCTCTATAAGTGATCGAAGGCATTACTCCCCTACATATCAAAGCTCAAATGGAATCCATTCTCGTTAGAGTAAGTCGCCTTCGCAGGGATTGCAATTGGGAAGGCTCACGCTTTCTATATCAGGATTTTCAACAACGAAATCCTCCTCTTATCATTCATCCAGCTAACTTTGATTTAGAGGATAGGATCTCAATAGTCTCTGACCCGCATCCCCCAGATGAGGCTATTTACACAGATGGTTCACATCTAGAAGCTGAAACAGGTTGCGCTTTCTATGTCATTCAAAACAACATCCAAATTCATCAGTGGACGGCAAAACTAAGCCCACATAATACCGTATTTCAAGCTGAAACCTTAGCAATAAAAGAGGCTATAAATTGGACTAATCCTAAGGGAATATCAACATCAATCTGGAGTGATAGCGAGTCGGCACTCAGAGCAATTTCTTCCTTTAAAAGTTCTAGCCCACTAATCCAAAAAACGCAACAAGCCTTCCTTCAGAACCCATCAATGCAACTGAACTGGATTAAGGCGCATGTTGGTTTTCTCGGTAACGAGGTAGCAGACAACCTAGCCAAACAAGCTACTAAAGAAGGGACTCACCTCCATCTTCAGGCCCCGAAACGTCATCTAAAGAAAATTCTTATGAACCTCTCTCTCAATAAATGGCAACAAGACTGGGATTGAGGCGACACTGGGAGAGCAATTTTTAATATACTCCCTAAAGTCACTCTAACCCCAGCTTCATGGCCAAGAGAATCCACCCTCTTCGCTGCAGGCCACGGTCCTTTTCCCAGCTATCTCTATAGATCCCGGCTTCATCATTCAGATATCTCTACATGCGAGGAAAAGGGAGACCCTCTCCACTACGCAACTTCTTGTCACATGACGTTATCTTATCATTTTACAAAACCAAGTGCAGAAAACACTCAACTTTGGTGGGAAAGTGTACTTTCAAATAAACTATCAAGAATAAAAATATCTAAACTCATATTTTCCTCACTGAAAATGAGAACCTCATAAAACAGCCACCGGACGCAACCAGTTCATCCGACTCCGACCCAGATTTCTCTCCTTCACCAAGACCTCAGATTTATGGACTAAGACCCTCTAGAGGTTCAATACCTAGAACCCTAATCAGTCCTCCTACAAGTATATAGATGCAGCGAACTTTTGGGACTTGTCTTAAAATGGTTTTCCAGCTATGAGTCTTTCTTTTCATATATAAACACACATTTTTGATTGTTTTTATAATTTTCACATGTTTTTCGACAATGTTAAAACACTGTATGTAAACTTTTTTTTTGTTCAATAAAGTTTCTACGCACATTCATCCAAACTGCAAACCGGAGATTTTTATCTCTGGAGTTACAGGTGTGCCGTAGTGTAAAGTAAAGTAAATAAGGTTTTACTGCTCATACGCGAAATGTAGTTCTGTATACTATCAATAGATGGCGCCATCAAAAGCTACTCTAAATAAAACATAAGAAAGGCGCAGTTCGGGTCCGCGCCGTAGATTTTTCGTGAAAATAATATCACAAGCTACCACACTACCTTGCTACATGAGATAAACTTGTGATTTATCTATTTTGTAACAATTATACTACTCTGTGAAAATATTGAATTAAAGAGATTGATAATTAAATTACATATTAATACGAAACACTTGTTTTATGATTTTATTCCGACCGTTTTCACGAGAAATCTACGGCGCGGACCCGAACTGCGCTTTTCTTAAGTTCTTTTTATTATTAAAGTATTTGAGTTTTTCTTAGTTTAATAGAAATGCTGCCGATATTCAGTTCTGAACGTCAAGTCTTTTTTCGTTCAAAATGCCGTTTTTATATCCTTTTTTGCAATATTTTACTAGGTACTCTACAAACTGAAAAAAAAGAAGAGAAAATGTGCATGAAAACGGTATTTTGAAAGAAAAAAGTATTTTCACTCAGAATTTCGGCAGCTGCTTGTGATGCATACTACTAAATTTTGCTTCGTTTGGAGCCCTAGAACCTGCTCTAGATCCTTCTTACTATATACAAATTTTGAACCACCTTCGGCCCGCCGATGCACCCAAATCATTGTTGAAAGACCGGCCGCTGCGACACAATCGGGCCTCTGGTCGAACACATAGTAGGTCCCATTACGACTGACTCATGCGGCAACCACCTCTGTTACGGTATATTATTACCCGTCTTCGGAGATGAACCCTAAGAGACACACTATCTGTCGCGTGCAGCTTTATTTTAGCACGATCTCGCTCATCTATCACGAGGAAAACAACTCAACTATGAGTTTGTGTTAGAAAAAGATTGATGACGCCGGATTAATCGGTAAGATTTATTCTTGACATTATTATGAGAGAATTATTATGAAAAACTTTCTGTAAATATTTGTAAATAGGTGTGCTGCAAATGATTATTTTGATGTCGTCAATCCGGCTGCCTACTTTATTTCAAAAAACATGGCGGACATAAAGCATAAACATCGCTGTTGGCTATAAAGTCATCTTGTTTGCCAAACCACCATTAATGTACCCATAATGAGGGCAAGTCCCCACTTACTAATTGGGGAGACTTCTTAGTAAGCCACACAAAACATCACCCCGTCCTGCAAAAGCATCCGGGTAACAAATGAAAGACCGGCCGCAACGACAGCGTAGTCAGGCATTGAGGTTCCTGCATTATAGCCCCCATTACGAGCGGCTCATGCGACAACCCCCCGTTTTACCGGGGTACGACCTGTCTTCGGAGATGAGCCCAAAGAGCCACACCACCATGTTTGTACCATCGGGTTGGCGAGAGTCAGCTTACTTATACGGCAGTCTCTCATCCGTGAACTCGCGGTGCCCCTCCCCCCCGATGGGGCTGCCTTCTCAATAGGCGAACATTAATTATAACATTCATGTATAAGCATATGAGAAAATTGAGGGGAGGACATCCCACTTGGTTTCTTCTGCAAGATGCGCAACAGATTCAAAATTAAATTAGAATGCTCATTTGACGTGAATCATATGGGGATGATTTGACTACACAGAACAGAAATCAGAGATACAATCAATAATCATGAAGTATATATATAATTTCCTAAGTTTTCTTTTATTGTTTTTGTTTTACCAAGTTAATTATCCATTATTCATTATTAAGTCATCCAGGCTGACTATACTTTTACAGTCGGCTATTCATCTCTTCTTTTTGCTTGTGAGTAAGATAGATGAAAAATGCCCAAATGGAAATATTAAGAGACTTCAATGACTGCAAAAGAATGTTCTATAGCTCTGTAATTGAAAGGAGCATTTGTGAAGGGAAAAAGTAGTGTGAACTTGCCTCCTTTATTAATGGGAGTTTTGGTTGAGAAATTTCTCGCTTAATTAAGTACGGGGAAAAGTAATTTTTTCCCATTCGCAGTATGGTAGGAAACTGAAAAACGAACTCAAAGGAATAAAATAATAAATTCTTACTTCATTATGACTGAAGAAGATCCCAAATAAAAAAAATCGTTAAGATATATGAAAAATAGAAGAAATGACGGTAGGAGTCTTATGAATTGATGATAGTAATGTAAATTTTATTACAGCTTCATGCAAGCTAAATTAAAGAAAAAAAATCTGTTAATATATTCACAAAATAATTGTATGTAAAAAAATTATAGCAGTCGAAAAGATGTGTTTTTACTTTCTTACATACGAAGTACACAAGGAGAAGTTACTCTAGCAGATAAAAAATTGGACATTGTAGAGGGGCGAGACTCATTTTTATATGGAATGCCGCTGTTGAAGAATTAATTCAATTTCAGGACCCATTTTTATTAGTTGGCTAAGTTCCACGGCACAGCACATTTAAAAGGTACAAGACGCAAGGCAAGACAGAGAACAACAACACACCAGAAGTACACAGAACAAAGAGAGATAGAGGCATTATGGGGAAAATCCGGATGGCTCTAGTAGCGCCACCTACCATAAAAAGGAGAAGGCAGTGAATTGTAACCGCTACAACATTCAGTTTTTAATGAATCTCCACGTTTCGGTTTAGGTTAGTTTAATAACATTAACGTCCCGTTTTGAAGCAACACGAGGGATGTTATGAAATGGATCTCTCAATTTGGAGCCACTATCGGATGACGAGGACGACACCTGAGATGGCAGCCTCTCTCCAAACTTCCGCATCACACCAACAGGAGGATCTCCACGTTTCAGACCTCCCTGAATCCAAAAAAACAATTTTTGAATATGGAATTTCTTATCTGTTGGTCTGTGTACGCGATAATTCAAAAATAGAAAGGACAAGACAGTCGGAATTTGGTATGTGATTTTTGCACCAAAATTGTAGATTTGTATCAAAATTTGAACGAAATCCATCAACGGTAAGTTTGACGATCTGTCTGACCCTCTGCAAGAGAACATGTTAACGCAAGGTGCGAGGCAGAACAGATTCGGCAAATGATTTTATCATCAGAATTGTATGTCTGCATCAAATTTTGGGACGCATATGTCATCGTTTGGACTGTCTGTCGGTCTGTTTATTCGCGTGCATGTGAGAACGATAACTAAAAACTACAACTAGCTAGATAAATGTTTTGGTATGCGTTTCTGTCGCCAAAATTCTATATTTGTCCCCCTATTGGGACTCAGTTGGTAAAGAGAAGAGTTCTAAAATTCACACTCGTTATATTATGCTAGTACATGAAAAATTCAAGAGAAAGACATTCCCGCTGGTTGTATGTTTATTCAAAATGGTAGAATTTCATATTAAACTAGCTGATAACCCGGCGTTGCTCGGGTTACAAGTATTTTCATATGCCCCCCACTCCGTTTATTTTCTTATAAATATATAGGCAATTGATGTGGGAAAAAAATTAATCTTCAAAATAAAACTTTTTATTCCAACCAATTTACTTTAGTATGGCTAAAAAATAATAATATTTGAAGAGAAATAAATAAAATAAACATCGACAAAAAAGAGAAAAATCTCAAAAAAGATTATTTAAAACACCTGATGTATAACTTTTCTTCATGGATAAAAAAATCCCAAAATAAGCAAAAAAAGCTCGAATCTACTGCTTAAAATTAAATAAATGAAAATCTAGTTCTCATTTTTAAAAATATTTTTACAGCGTGACTCTTGTGCTAATTTATCACTGTTCCAAATATGGTTCCGTTAATTCCAACGGTCTGGACTTGCATGAAGAAAAAAACAGACAAAACAAAACAATAAAACGAACATACACACTCAAAATATTACTCTTATATATATATATATATATATATATATGTATGTATATATGTACATAATATAAGAAATACTAGCTGCATGGCCCGGCGTTGCACGGGCAATCTTGAATAATGAGATATTCCCGGGAGGAGAGAAGTGAGATCACGTGAGGCCTTGGTATCGATATTTTTTCATATTCACAGCTCCGTTTTTTTTTTCAACAAATATTGTCACTGACTTTCCCCAACAAATGTAAATATTCTTTCAAATCTAGTCTTTTAATTACTAATTTTCATATGCCCGCCTCCGGTTTATTTTTTCTACACATATTGTCGCTAACGTAAACGTTACGTTCCCCCCAAAACGTAAAAAATCCTTTGAATCCTATATTGCTTAATCAAAATTTTTAAATCCAACCTTTGAATTACCTTATAGTTAATAACCCAGCGTTTCTCGGAATCCACATTTTCTCATATGCCAGCCTCTGTTTTTTTCCCCTTCAAATATTGTCACTAAGCTTCCCCAACAAACGTAAATCTGTTTTGAATCCTCTCTTGTTGGATCAAAACTTTCAGTTCTAGCCTTTTTACTACCTTAAAGCAGTTTGGTTTAAATGAAAACGCGAGAATTATTATGCTTATAAATTAAAACAGATTAGCATGATATTTGTTTTGCAAAAGAAAAAATAAAACGAAATAGAAAACAAAAACAATAAATGATTTAATAGTACACCAAACTGATAAATTAAACACCAGAAACATATATTTTCGGCTTGCCCGTATTTGAATAATAATGGAAAAAAAAAACGGATAATAATGAATAAATAATTTCCCCCAACAAACGCAAATGTTGCGAAACACCGTACAACAAAGAAAAAAAAGAAAAATGCAGGAAAACAATTTTTCCCGATGTTTATAAATAAAATCTCCAAAACGCAGAAGCTCCCTAAAAAGAAAAAAAAATAAAACCTTTTATACAAACCAGATGCAAGAACAACCGATG
>BGPR01017325.1:0-32788 GCA_013235015.1 Araneus ventricosus | reverse complement strand
TTTTCTTTCATGTTGACCCGGATGCCACGGCAGGCCGGGGTGATTCTTTGTGATTGTCCCAATGTCCCTTCATGTTAGACTATGAAAGAGGTATGGTGCTGTCCGCGCAAGCCATGTTCGCAGTCCCCATTCTCTATTAGTGCCGGGTTGATTTTTCAAGCGCCAAGATTCCTCTTTCGTTGTGCCATCTGCTTATGCGGCCCATTAAAGATAATTTGAATTTTGCATTTGATACTTTCAATGAAAATTAGTTTCGTGGAGCAACTTCAGCTCTCTAAGATTGAACTTTTCAGTCGATTTTGGTTGATATTCTTAAAAATGGTTCAATGAAGCGTAATACTGTTTATGATCAAATTCTTATCTAACACAAGTTTTTGTCTCCTGAGTTTAAGAATTGAGTTATATATTTAAAATAGATCTAATTCAACTGTCACAATCAATTGGTTTTCTTCTTTTTCTAGGAAACGTACTGGCAATCCACCCAAAATCACAAAACCTCTAGAGAATGTGGTAAGTGTAAAATATTTAAAAGACAATATTCTGTTACTTAGATGTTTGACTTGGATCGATGCCTCTTACTACGAATATTTCCAATGTATTTCTTTGCCACTCCCGGATATATTTCCTTCTTTAACCACTTAACTGAATAGTTTTCTTTGCTATCTAATAAGATGACCCTTCCTGTTTTGGAAAGGGGCTGTCGTTTTCATTCATCTGAGAAGGCATAGGATACTTAAGATGTTTATGGATCCTACATATTTTTTGTGTCAAATTATAAAGCTAATTAATGATTCAATTTTAGTTTATAAGAATAAAATTTTAGTTTATAAGACTAAAATTTCGATAATTCGATGCACGAGTATTCTCGGGCTGTTAAGTTAAGCGGTTAAAGTTATAATATCATTAAATTTGAATAAATTTAAACTTCATTTAATCATGTAGATTTTTGCCATATGCATTAATCACTTTAAAACAAAATAGTTTAAACAGTTAATAAACGTAATGCCAAAGAACGTTTTACTGTGTTTTCTGGAACATAAGAATATATACGCATTTCAAATAAATATTACAGAAATAATTAATAACATACATCAAAGTTTAATATCTCAAATTCATGAATGAAATTCGTAAAATATTGTCAGTTATAAGAAGTGATCGAAATGTTTGCTTTTATTATCCAGATACTGGTAATAACGCCATCCAATGGGATTGTAAACGTCGCTGATCATATCATTCGAGATTTATTCACATTCTTTTTCAATGGGTGTAGTCAATTGAAGTTACAAATATTATGTTTCAAATGTTCCTTCGTAAAAATTCGTAAAAAATTCGGTTAGGAGAGGAGGGGAGCTCACTGCTCCCCTCTTCACCTTAAACATCTATTCACAAGAATTCCAGCATTAATTATGAATAGACCGTCTGTTTATTTATAATTAATTATAATTATAATTAATTAATATATTAATTCTGATGATAACTAATGTAATAATTAATTTTATTTATGAAACCGTGGTGTATGTTATTAATAAGAAATGGTTAAAAAAATGTTAATTAAAGAAAGTAAAAATCTAAAAATAATTTCTACGAAATAACACAAAACTTTTTTTAGGAATGATAAAGAATCTGTTACTACTTATAGGAAATAACATTCTTCAGGAAAGTATAAATGATTAAAAAATTTTAGAATGAAAGAGAAAATGTATAAATAAGATTGAAAGAAATGAGATAAAGAAAATAATTAAGGGAAATTTTGCTTGATAGATCCTTGAATATTATAATTTATAGAATAACATATTGGAAATAAAAAAATTTCCATAACATGTATGAACAAATTCCGCGAACAAGAAAAACGATTTGGTGAAACAATCCATATGAGAGAAATCGGCAAATTCTTTGTGAAAACTTTAAACTTCTGTTGAGGAATTTTTCTGAAATTTGGCACATTTAAGCACTGAAAAATAAAGTGTTCTGTGTTTGGCACCTGACTTGAAGAGCAACTGCACATGTTGAGTGACAGAGCATGCTGCTAAACTAGGGAACCAGAAATGTTATAATTTTTAAAAGAGCAAAAGAAGACGAATTATGGGCAAACATATATTTCACAATTCGGAAGGGATTTTTTCATTTAGATTGGCTTAAATTATTAATATTACTTTTCTCTTGTAGACAGTTGATATTGGAAAACCTGTTGAATTCAAATGCGAAGTTGAATCTAAAGAAAGAGCAACTATCGCGTGGTACAAGTAAGTAATATTTTCATAAAATGTGTTAATAAAAACTTTTGTTGCAAACAAAGCAATTTTGAAATACCTTTAAACCAGACTATTTAAAGTGTATTTATAGGATATTTTCTTTCACCAAATCATTTTATCATCTGTCATAACTTTAAAATAATTATTTGCATTATTTTCTTTCCACGTTTCAATGATTTAAATGCTTTAAGTAATACTTATTAGTAATTATTTTTACTAGACACGCATTTACAGATAATAACGAATTTCTATCTTCTAAGAAATTATAAGCTCACCTTAGTTTTAATTTCCGTTCTAAATCTTCAGCTCACTCGTAAATTTTTACACAGCGTAATTTTAACTTGTTTTACGCTACATAAATGTAAACAAACCAGGGATGATGCTTCTTAATTCTTCTGAAATTTTCTCTGTGCTTTTAACAAGCCTTGAGAAACAACTATCATGATATTGTAATATTTCGTAACTAATAATATATATATATATATATATTTGTAGAATTATTAAAATATTTAAAAAAAGGAATTAATTTGATAAAAAAAATCGTTTGGTCACAAAAGAAATTAATTTAAAAATATCGTTTGGCTGAAAAAGAAATTAATTAAAAATATCGTTTGGCATAATTCTTTTCTAAAGGTTATAAAAATAGCATGACAACGATATATTTGTCTTTTGCTAACGTTGCCTAGCAACGGAAAAGAATAATGATGATTGAAGATGGAATTCGACGCAAGTCAGTGACGGAACGTTTGTGATGTAAGTGTATGTGTTTGTCTTACATGTTTGTGCTGTGGAAGACGTCCAATA
Organism: Araneus ventricosus; assembly: GCA_013235015.1. Taxonomy (NCBI): domain Eukaryota; kingdom Metazoa; phylum Arthropoda; class Arachnida; order Araneae; family Araneidae; genus Araneus; species Araneus ventricosus. The sequence continues at coordinate 29,732 of BGPR01017325.1, read as the reverse complement.
AACATATTATTTTTGATAAAAGGCTCCACGATTATTCATGCTATGCTGAAATACATCGCAATATCGTTAAAAGTATTTAATCCATAAAACCTATTATTATATTTAAATTTTACCTATTATTATTATAATTTTTGAAACCGAGTAGTCTAGTATCTCAGATATTACTTTCCTTGTGGACTCGATTCAAATATCGATATTATAATTAAGCATAAAGTGCAAAATTAAAAAATACAATTCATTTGAGAATCACCCCATGATGAAATGAGGGAATTAATGAAATTAATCTGACTCTGAACTTATGAGTGAATTTAATCTGACATATTAAGAGCATGAAGTAATTTCTAATGAAATAGGGACTGGACAGCATCATTTAAAAAAACAATTAAATTTAAATATTTCTTGATTTCTTTACATGGCTTTTAATTTTTAAGGCTTCGAAATATATTCTTCTCTATTTATTTTTTTACAGAAATCGAATCAAAATAGATGAACCTAGGCACTACAAGCAGACTTATGAGGGCAAAACCGCTTCTTTATCTATTCAGAGAGCGACTCTCGACTTCAGTGGTGTTTACACTTGCGAAGTAACCAATCAGTTTGGCAAAGACGAAGTTTCGGCTACACTTTTCGTCAAAGGTAAGTGAAGAAAAATAGCCTCATTCCAAACCACTGGTTGCTTTTCTATAGTTAGTTATAATTTTCGCTATCCTTTTAACTGACCAGAAAAGAATATGAATTTTAAGTGGGTCGTTCAGAAAGTAATACCCGTTTTTAAATAAAACGCAGACCAATTCAAATTTTTGAACCAAACCATTTATTTTTCATTTTCATACCTTATATTACTCCTTTAAATTGTTTCCTGGTAAATTTTAGCATTTGTTGTATCTTGTGACGAGCTTTTGCATACCAACGTCGTACACCTCTGCCGCCAGTCCATTGAGATAAGCAGTGACTTCTTTAAATTTCTTATCGCTCGGAAAACCTTTCCCGCCCAGAAATTCTTTACGTTTTATGAGCAAATGAATGTAACTTGAGGGCTAAATCAAGATTGTGGAGGGGGTCAACAATTTCCAAATGAAACTTGTTGATCAACTGTTGCGCATGCGGCTGTGCTAGCTCATCTATAATGACACTTGGGCGAACACTTCGTTCCTCATCATGGATGTTCTCTCTACCCTCATTAAAATATCGGTACCGACGGCGCATAGTTGATTCATCCATCACATCATCACACACTACTTTGATTTCACGATAAATATTGCTCGGTTGCACACTTTTTGCGTGTAGAAATTGGATCACAAATCTCACTTCACAATTGGGAGCACGCTCGATTGTCTTGGATATTTTGTTTGTTTACCGAAACAACAATAACCGTTAGAATGCGATGCAATTCAGTTAACAACTGGTAGGCGGTCCCTGAAACTGTATGAACATGAAGATGCATGTGTTACTGTCACAAGCGGTCCCTGAAACTGCATGAACCTGACCGGTGCATGTGCTACTGTCACAGGCGGTCTCTGAAACTTTATGAACCCGATGGGTGCATGTGCTACCGTCACAGGCGGTCCCTGAAACTGGATGAACCTGACCGGTGCATACCCTAATAACACATTGTTACGATATCTTCACGATATTGTACGGCATTCAGAATACCGGACAACGTCGCAGAAATATCGTGAAATATCTTGTGCTAGTAGGGTATGTTACAGTCACAATGGTGTCCGTGCTCAAACGGGTATTGCTTTTAGAACGACCCTAGTATTAAGCATGCATTAGTTGAAAATAAATTTAATAATTCTTCATTGTACGCTGATTTCAGAGCCTGGAATGAAAATGCCCGAAATCAAAGATGTTGAAATGCGAAAAGCAACACCTTTAGAACCGATGGTAAGTTATTAATAAAAATTCTCTCGAAGCTAAGGCTTCAGTGTGATATAGAAAATGAATGAGTTAGTAAGTTAATTGTTATTCATAAGCTCTCTTGGCATATTTTAAGCAATAACGTAAATATTCAGTGGATTATGAAAGATTCGCCAAAAGAATTACATGTCAGCGTTTGGTTGCCATGGTTTGGATAACGATAATTAAGTGAAACTTACATTCTTTTGAAAACAAAACCGTATATATATATAGTATTTCGTATCTAATACAATAAAAACCTAATCATTAAGATTTACTGATTAGATTTGAATCATTAAAAATTCAAGACTTCCAGAAGAGGAGAGAATATGCAAAGATTCCAAATCAGTATTAAACAAAATGAGCAAAACTATATTTTAATGCATATTCTTTCCTAATACTTCATTTCTCTGTCACAGAGAAGAAGACGGTATCTCCTACATTTCCTAATAACATTCAAAACTATTGCAATATTATTTCTTAGTTGCGATTATGTATTAAAATGGCGCCTTTCTATATTATTAAGCTTATTGTTTGCATGTACTTCCTTTCTCATTCACAACTGAATTCTGGACCTATTGCGGGCTCAATGAAAAGCGACACGTTTCTTTCAGGCTGTTTTCGAAATGGAAGAGCCTCAGAAAAAGACAGCCGAAGTGAAGAAGGTCGTCAAGAAGAAGAAAAAGGTTCCTGGCAAAGCGGCGGAAGAGGAGGAAGGTACACCCGAGAAGGACAAACCGAGTGTGCCCGAAATTCAGGCGGATGAAGAGCCAGCCAAGACGGGGGGACGGGCACCGGTCACTGTGGTCAAAGAACCTACACCGGAACCATCGGCTCGTAAAAATTCTTTGGAACCTCCTGGCACAGGAAGTCGAAGAGGTTCAGCAAGCAATTTGATGCCCTTAGCGCCACCATCAAGAAGAGGTTCTATTACCTTAGTTGCTGATGAAGTAAGTTAATTAGTTTTTCAGAATCATTGCTTTTTAAAAAAATTGTTTCCAAAATGGAAAATGTATGTTGAAAAAGTATTGTTTTCTAAAAGTAAAGTTCTGTTCCACTGTCGCTCTATAAACACAAATAAAAAAACATCTTTAAAACTTACTTTCCATTTCTTTTTCAGAAAAAAAAATGTATACGGCTTTTAAAAATCCCTTTTTTGTTTATCTTTAAACTACTCTTTATTTACTTCCAAGATATCTTTCACATGTTAATTAAATTTATTAAATTATTCAGTTTTCTATCGAAGTTAGTGAAGTAAGTAAAAATTTTGAAAGATAAACAACTGTATGCATTCCTTTCATTGATCTGAGAGGCACTGAATACTATATTTTGCCTATGAGTTAAATTAGAGAAAGCAAAATCATACCCGGTTTGTAGAGATTGGAATCAAGCCTTAATGTCAAGCCTGATGTTTTCAACGGGGAGAAAACTTTTAGCATTTTGCATGAAAAATGTTTTACTAAATATTATGCAAAATAATTACATAGGTATTAAGTATTGTTGGTTTCAAAACTCTCCTCGTCTAAGTCAAAGGTCACGAGAATTTTTGTATTTTTAAACTTTCAGTTTTGCATGTTTTATTATTTCTACAGGACATTTCTTACGATAAAAGCATCACGTTTAAGCAACAATAATGACATAATAACAATACTTTACCCCTCTTACAGTACAATCCCGGTTAACCGGGGTTGCTCTGTAAGAGGGGTGAAGCAGTTTCCGATAACGATTTTTTCGGTTAAGCCATGAACCTATTTGTTATACTATTTTGTTATCAATTGCAATGTGTAATTATGAAATGTTTTGAGACTAAGACGAATTCAAAACTCTCTTTGTTATGTTCTTTGTTAAAGTTAATCCCCCCATCGGGCGCAATGCGCCTGACAAGCACAGATAAACAACCCAAATAGCACAAAGATATTATACGATATTGAACAATATTTGCAATATTGTATAATATTGTTCATTATCATATAATATTATATAATATTGAACAATATTTGCAATATTGTATAATATTGTTCAATATCATATAATATTATAAAATATTGAACAATATTTGCAATATTGTATAATATTGTTCAATATCATATAATATTATATAATATCGAACAATATTGTACAATATCGGACAACATGTTATTCTACCTTGGAATGTCATATTTAGTATTGCTAATACCAATTAATTTTGATTTTAGCATTATAAAATTAATCACTGATTTACTAAGTTGAGATATCGTTGCAATCAAGTCTCGCCTTCGCGATTATTTCCGTGCAGTACAGTAAATGTTTTTTAGATTTGCGATTTCAGAGGCATTCCGTTTACCCGTGTTTCACTGTATAATGAAGTTGAAAATAATTCAGATTTGGACTATATCAAAATAAACGATGATCTTTCGGGTTCGGAAAAGAAGAACTTCAAAAATCAGGCGAGAGCAATATTCCACAGACATACAGTCTTGTACTTTTCCTATTCTGACATTATTTTATATTTAAATCGTACTTCGTTCTTTCCAACAGAAAGGATTGCTTACTGATGACAAAGGAAACGTCAAGAAACTGCGTCCTGGAGAAGTGTTGGAAGTGAGACAGCCTAGACGTAAAGCTAGCGCAGATATGAGACGAGCAAGGTAAGTATCACTTCATATCTGCTTGTTTTCTCATAATAACGTAATTGATATGGCATCTCAAAACAAATTACAAGTTAACACCAATTTTTGCAATTTATAGTGTCTCAGAAATTGAAGAGAGGATCGATAAACCGTCCACCCCTCTGAAAGCAATTCCAGAAGATGAAGAATCCCCTCCCAGCATCGTTGATTACCAAGAAAACGTAACAGCAGTCGAAGGTTGGTATTCATTGCAATCATGGAGGTGAAGTATTAGTCCAAGTCTTTTTACCGTTGCGGACGAGTGTCGGCAAACAGCAAGCCCAAGTCTTTTTATCTCTCATCCACAGCGACGCTCGCCCGTCGGGCGGCTCCGTCCGCAAGGGTTAAGCCAATAACAGTGTATAAATGAGATACCAAGGAGATGTAACATATTCTAATGGATTAAATCTATTTTACAAGGGCCGGAAATTTAATCGTGGCAAATATACCGAGTGGACCCATTTCTAAAATTAATTTTAAAAAAATTAACAATGTTACAACTGCGTTTTATTTTTCAAATGAGAGAGTAGCTCAAAAGTTTTCCATATACGTAACGCGCCGTTACGGCGCACTAATTCTGCGCAATCCAACGCACGTGTCAAAATGGCTACTGTGCGTCAGAAGACACGTCTCTGCTTCCAAGAAAACAAAAAAATTGTAACAATTCAAAGAATTATTCAGTTAGAGTATCGAAATTGTCGGTCCCCAAGTAAAAACTCCATTAAGCATTGGTATGACAATTAAGGAGTGAAAGCCTCCCTCTCTGATACACATTTCATATTCCCTTTACCCTTTAATTTCTCATACTAACCCTTGATGAAGTTCTTACTTGGAGACTGACAATTCAATTTCGATACTCTAACCGAATAATTCTTTGAATTGTTACAATTGATTTGCTTTCGTGGAACCAGAGATGTGCCTTCTGCTGCGTAGTAGCCATTTTGACACTTCCGTTGGATTGCGCAGATTTAGTGCGCCGTAACGGCACGTTACCTATCTAAAAAATACTTTTTGAGCTACTCTCTCATTTAAAAAAGAGCAAAGTTGCTACATTGTAGGGTTTTATTTTATTAATTTTTGAAATGGGTCCAATAATTTATGTTCATCCTGTATAATTACAGCTGAATCAACATAGATACTTACTTGAAACGTCTATAGATCTTCTATATAGACAGTAGCGTTGTACACAACCTGTTGCCAGCGATGTGGAAGCTGTAGAATATCTGAAACAGTATCAGTTCAGAGTGTTTTATCGCTTTAAGAATCTCTGGTACAGTGCAGTAGCGAATGCCACGATTTGGTTTCTTCTTTGAAATCAAATCATACCTAGATCTCGGTTTAGTGATGCAGTATCCATCACGATGCAATTTTTCTGGTACCCAGTCGTTCCTTTAGAATGTGCAGCGCACTGATATGGTGTTCATCGTTACTGCTGAGCTTTAGACCGCAGCATTATTACCTGAGTTAAGTTGGACATTCAAGATCATTCCTTGCGTGGTAGCACTCCACACTTTTCCAGTTTTCATACCATCTATTTAAGTAGGTGTTTCATGGGCCGGACCGTGTAAACCCCAAACCCATCATGTATGGGCACTCCAAACTTCTAGTACTACAGCGCATACTATTCTCCCCGCTTTCAAAACGATTGCAAGAGAGGTTGAAAATCCAAACTTTCGACCAAACCACTCGAATTCCAATCGGATTTTCGCTTTGATGATCGGTTTCGGAGCAGTGCAACCGAATTTGCGAGGTGTGGAGTGATCGTGAATGCCCAAATTTGGATTTGGATGAGAAAATTTATGTGGAGGTAGGTGAGGATTAGAACTAACGTAAGGTTTAAGCTAAACACTCTCAGATTCTGTTTTATGTAATTTATACAACTAAGCTGCCACTATTAAGTTTCCAGCCTTTGTAGTTAAATAATTTATTCATGAAATTACTACAGTAGCTGCCGCTTACTGTGATTATTTCGGGACTTAAGGATTTTGATAGCATTAACCGATTGATAACAATGACCCAACTGGGTAAAATCAACTATATTTTTATTACATGAAGGGAAAAGAAAAAACCCACTTAGGTCAGGGCTATCTATAATTTATTTCAAAAATGACAGTTAAATAAATTCATTAAATGTTGCTTGACGACAATTATTTTGTAACAGTTTACTTATATGTTGTTCGTACTCGTATTGTTTTTTAAAATGTTTTGAGCGACGCTGCAGGGCGTGTTTCAAAATATCAAGTGCTTGCCTCATTTTGGCGTTCGTTGGAGGATTTTCTTCAACACATTCGTCCCTGTCGGAATCATCAACTTTCATTGCTTGGTCTTTATCACAAACAGCTTGGCAAATTTCCAAGACTCTCAGTGTGGCAACTATTGGAATCCCCTCGTCAATGGACATCCACTCTTCATACTCTTCCTTTTGCATACCTTCAGGAGGTTCAATGAAAATTATCGACGGTCACGTCCCTGCCTGCTAAATCAAAGAGAGATCATGAAAAATAAACCCCGAAATTCTTGGAATGTGTGGGGGGAAGTGGCTCCCACATGTTTCCTTAGAAGTGGAGCCAGAAATTTAACGAGCGTCAATCGTTAACGCTGTTTGAAAATGAAGGACCGGTCAATTCTCTGCTTCAAAACCGATAACATTAAATGATGTAGTGATCACACTAAACGAATAATTTTGTGTACATTTGAATACAATGTTTCGGGACCAGAGGTGTCTGATAATATAAAGCGAATGATAACACTAACCGCGATCACATTAAACGGCGTCTACTGTATTGAAAAGTAATTCCTGCAAAATGCATTTGCTTGAACAGAAATATATAATCTAAAAATCAATATTATTTTCAACAGGTGCTACAGCGTACCTTTGCGTACAGGTGGAGGGCAATCCTCCTCCTGAGTTCCGCTTCTACAAAGAAGGTTCCGAGATTTTCGAAGGAGGTCGTTACAAGGTTGTGACTGATGGCGAGACCAACTCCCTTTACTTCTGCATTAGGAAGGCCAAGACGGTCGATGAAGGCCGCTACAAGATTGTTGCCTATAACAAGCTGGGAGAAGACAGCATTGAGATCAGCTTATTCGTTTCAGGTTTGCAATATTCTTTTCTTTTGCATTTTAGTATAAACCCATCGTAAAGATGTAGAAGGATTTAAAATAGATTTTTCAGTTCGTTGTTAAACATTATTTAGGATCTCGCTTTATCATCTGAAAAAATCTTAATTCTTTTATACCATAAAAATGGGTTTTCTGATTGTGTAGTTATTCAATACATGAATACGGGGAGATTATTTTATTCAAATAGTTTTCGACTTGATAGATCTTCATTATATATTCAACTTTATTCTAACAGTTATTCCTCGTCGTTGATGTGCATTTGTTTTTTTTTCTTAAAAACTGACACTACTTAGAGCCATATGTAGCTCGATTTATCAGCTGGAATGCCACCAAATTTGCTAGAGGGACTAATGACGACATGGGGGAAAAAATTCCATAGAAAAAATCGTTGAGAAAGTTGCGAAAGTCGCTGATAGGGGAAAATGTGGCGTTGTTGTAGTCTAAGCTGCTGAGAGTTAGACAAATGAATAACAAAGAAGAAATTTCATTGCGACACCGCTTTAATATAGCAAATGAACTGTCCGGAAAGGTTACAGATATGATATTTCAGTCCACTTTAGCACTTTATTCAGTGAAAGCACTTCCTCGATGAGGGTATAGACCTCTTGCAATGTGACCAACCTTCTTCCTTCGACCATACACTGCATCCTGCTCGCAACATTCGAAGAACGAAAGTAAAATGTAACCTGAAAAGCTCAGCACATCCCGTGTTATGTTGCCTTTTAAGGTCTTCAAAGTCGGTATCCCACCAAGATAGATATTGGACTTGAAATAATCCCACAAGAAAAAGCCACATGAAGTTAGATAAGGGAAGAATGGACATGAAGGATGTTGTGTACACAGGATGAAATGTGTGGACACGAGTAAGGTGGTCATATTGAAAGAGGTCTCTGACTTCGTCGAGGAAGTGCTTTCAATGAATAATGTGCTGTGGTGACCTGAAATATTATCTCTCTAACCCTTTACTGCAGTTAATATGTTGTATTAAAGCGGTGTTGTCCTGAAATTTCTTCTTTGGTATTCATTTGTCTAATTCTCAGCCGCTTGATCACTTGAGGTTGCATCTTTTTAGTTTTGTTTGCACGCTTGAGAATACCATATTTTATTCTACAAGGTTGAAGGAAATTCCTTATCCGTATTATTAATTATTAAAGTTAATCTGTGTTTAATATTATAGAATTTTATCAAGGAAACCCAGTGTTATCAATAGGTAACAAACTTTTTTTTTTGCTGTAAACCATAATTAAAACAAAATAGGATTTTTTAAAGTATTTTTCCCGTGTTTCATTCAAGAAATAAAAGGAAAAAAAAAATTACTCTTTAGGAAATCGGCTATTTAAGGGTTAATGGGCATATTAAATTACTCCTAATTTGAGCTAAGATGTACAGTCGCGGAAAAAAATGAGCCACCCAGCATTATTCTGCGCTCGTTCATTGTATATTGAAAACAAATGTATCGCTTCTCAAGAAATAACATACTAAAAGATTATATGCTTAGAATTTTCTAAAGGGGTCATCTACATATTTAAAATTGTACCAACTTCAAAATTTTCAATAGCAATACCCATTTTCGATGTCATAAATGAATTTCCCATGACAAAGTAACCAAAGAAAAAAAATTTGGATATTAGGACAGTAATAGATCGGAAGATATTCAACTTTTGGTGTTCTAAATAATAAAGGGGTCGTCTCCACATTTAGATAGGAAAGTTCTCCGCTTTCATTTAGATGTCAGTAGTAGCATTTTAAATTACTTCGCTCCTCAAATGCTATTTTCAAAGTAATTATCTAGTTTTTACAATCGATAAAACTTGATGCGTTTAAAAGTTCTGTAGTACACAGCTTTTCTTCAAAAAAATTTATTTTGTTCTGCAAAAATTATGATATCCAATAGCTCTGGAGGTTTTGTGTAATTTTGACTTTCGCCTGAATAAATTTGATCACAAAGCAATAAAATTTTAATAATGCAAAGGTATTTGCAGCAAACAGACTTTTTGTATGAATGAAAGTAATGAAATGTTGGTATGTGTATTAAAATTAATAATTTGTTGAGATTTATTCTTTCACTGTTTTCCATTTATTTGATGGGCTTTCTTTGTAAGCCGATGGAGTATTGGTATTAACTAGTTATTTGTATATGAATGATTTAAGTGATAGAGTGAACCACTTTAATTTATAAAATATTAAATTATATATACAAATTCTTGAATTTTTATATCTATTTTATTTTTATAAATAAAGTGGTGCAATGATTATATTTAATAATGAAAACATTTTCGAAATATATGGCGCCCCCTTAAGTGCATCGTATTACTGCGAAAATAGAAAATTTAATGTAACTTCGAAACTTGTACGAATATGCTGGAATTTTGCATAGAATTATCAAATGGGCATCTGCTTCGATTACTGTTAAAATTTTTAAGAGCTACTGTTCAAAATTTTTTTCTCTCAAATTCGATAAAAAATTCCATGCTCTCAAAATTATTGTAAAATCAAAATTATAAGTGCTGAAAATGTAGAATACTTCATACTATTACAACAAAAAAATTCTATACCAATAATTATATTATTTCTCAAGATATCAATAAACATTCAAAATTTTCCTTTAACATTAGAAACCCAAAATTTCATTTGCTTATATTTTCGAAACGAATACAATTAGAATGATCAAATTTGTTATCTTGCCATAAATTTTCATTGAGATTTGAAATCTATCAACAAAAATGTATGTTGCCATTGGAAATTTAAAAGTTAGTGCAATTATAAATGTGTAGGCGACCCCTTACGAAATGTTTTACTAGACGTTATTTCCTGAAAATCGGTACCTGTTGTTTTAATAGGCGATGAACGACGGCGAAATAATGTGGGGTGGCTCCTTTTTTCCCGCGACTGTACATTTCCTTAAATATTATCGATATTTTCTTTTCTACTCTTTTACCTTTTCTAAACACTTTCAGAATAATTCTAAGTAAAATTGAATTAACGCTACGCAAAACTAAAGGAATTTTCAATAATATCTTTTCATACGCTCTGGGACTAGGGGGAAAATATTTAAAGACTGAACCGCTTTAATTGAGATGGTTTTAGTTAAGTTAAAGTTTTAGCTCAAAGATTTTATAAATAAAAGTTTAAAATTTTTTTCAAAAGTTTTCATAAATAACTTTAAGATAACCACTCAAAATACAATTGTTATTTATTATTTGAAATTTATTGTTATAAATATTTTATAGTAATATGATTATTATATTATTACGACAAATGAAAAAAATTATTGAAATGTATTAAAATTAAATTATTAAAAATATTTATTTGAAAAATTATTTTAAATGAAAATTATTTTAAAATTTAAATTTTTGTTCTTTACCAGATGAAAGTGGAATGGATTTCAGAGCAATGCTTAAGAGGAGGTAAGCGTCTCCGTGTGATTTATCTTGCATTGAAAATACTATATGTATACTTTTCTTTATGTTAATCTTGTAAGAATTTAACTATTTTGTTCGCAATTTGTTTTAAAAAAATGTTTTCTGTCTTTAGGCAGTACGCCAAATGGGGTCGAGGTGAAGGTGATCCCGACTGGGGAAATCTGAAACCTGGTGAACAAGAAAGAAGACCTTCTGTCGGTGATCTAAAAGTAAGTCGATGTCGTATGGAAAATTAAGGATGGACAATAAATAACGCTGTCATTTAACTAATGAGTAACTTTTACATTTTTTTATATCTCACTATCAAATCTTCCACACAATAAGCAATACTATTAAGGTTTTATTTTTGCTACACTTTGAAAATTTTATCTCACGATTGGCTTTCACTCTTTTCTGGACAATTACCCTCGACAGCATTTCGCAACACACCTGCCAGTACGTTGCCGTCTATGGCCCGAACATCTCATAAATATTTTCGTTGACTTCTAATGTATTGTATGGCTTATGCGCTCAAACACTTTCTTTTAAATACACCACAGCAAGAAATAGAAGTAATCATGGGCAGTCGGTATGTACACTATTAGCACAAGATATTTTACGATATCTCCAAAATGTTACTTCGATATTCCAAATATCGCACAGAATTGTACAGATATCGTATGAATATTATAGAGCACCTTGTACGAATAGGAAATCAAAATCATTCAAAGAAAGCAAAAAACTAAGATAAAAACTCTGAGATAATCGAATTAAAGAAACAAGGAGTCCATTTTATCAGGGGCTAAGGACTTTATTCGAAATGGATTCAAAATATTTGGGAAATTTTTGTGAAAGAAGCTTGCATTACACCAAATATAGCTTCTCTTAGCCCGAAATTTCCCAAAAAAAGACAAAGGAGATCAGTACCATCTAAAAAGCATTATTTTAAAAGGTAAAGGAAAACCAAACACAAACACAAAAACATTGTACGAATAGGGTAAGCTTGTTGTGTGATAAAGTGTAAAGTCGAAGAAATTATTTTTACGATGAATCAACCACGAACCATAGAAAATGGACATTGAGGGGCACTTCTTTGGAATACACCTTGATTTACAGATTTGACCTTGCAGGTGCAATGGAGGTTGGCATTGAACGACGAACTACATTCGAACACATTCCAACGTGAACTGCGAATCTCTTTGTGTTAGCCGGAAACAAGACAGAATTTTGTTCTCCGTGAGCAATTCACGAACGATTCAGATTGCAGATTCCTTCCAAGTTAAGGCCATCGCTTTAAGATTGAATAATTTTAGTCCTTTCGAATGAGTTGCATTTTTTTCATCATCATCATTCCTTTTTTTCTAGGCCTACAACTAGTTTTCAAGTGCAAGCAATTTAGGTTTCTAGTTTTGCGGTTGGCACAGCATAACCGAAAATGAGTCTAGCACCTTGAACAAATTACCCACCTAACGTCAAATTATACTCTTTTTCAGAAAGCCGACTTCTTCGTGAAGAAACTCGAGGACCAACACATAAAGGAAGGACGGGACAAGAAAGTCCGCTTTGAAGCTGTCTTTTCTCGAAGCAACGTTAAGGCAAAATGGATCAAGAACAAACAAGAAATTTACATGGGCAAGCGGTACCACATCTCTGCCCAAGGAGATTTGCACGTCCTTGAGATCAACAACCCAACCATGGATGATGAGGCCCGATATACAATTCAATGCAATGAAGCCACTAGCGTTGCATACCTAGAAGTGGACGGTAAGTTTGCTTATCTTTATTCCTCTTTTGTAATTGGGATTTCTGTAGTTCATAGTTCGGTTAAATCTGATTTTTATACTTGATTTTCATCTGTGGTTTTTTATTCTACACTAGCATATTAAGACTAATAACAATCTCTCACAGGGAATGGTAGTGAAGTAAATTCAACAAGGTAGATGTGTCATGAAGTATTCTTATACACGAAAGTATTATATGTGAAGCCAGAAATAAACATACTTGTCAGTTAGAAAGTTGAAATTCTATACGTATTAGTTGTTTCTGAAGGGACTAATCTGAAATAACTGTCAAACCCGCAATTAATATGTTTTGTTTGGGTTACGGGGTTCTTTTAATTTGTACGGAAAATTCAAATCAGGCGAAATATCGCCTCATCCTAAGCAATATTTACACAGAAAATTTTTCGACATCTTTTATAGTAGCTTTCGCATTAAAAATTTTTCTATAGCTTTTCAACAGCAACTTTTTTTCTGAAAATTTTTCGACAGCTTCGAAATTGGGGCCTGAAAAGTGATTTTCATCCTCCAATTGTCCCTCTGAGGGGGCACCGCGAGTACATCGACGAGAAGGCGCCGGATGAGTAAGCGGGTTCTGTCTTCCCCGGAGGGTATAGCAAGGTGTGGAGTAGTCACCTCCACTCCGATGACGGGACGTACCTACTTCGGGAGGGGTTGGATCGTGCCGGTGATGACCATTAGGACTCCAACTTTAGTGCCCGAGTTGCTGTCGTGGCGTTCCGGTCATTCAGGTTTTCCGCACGGCTATGCGCCAGGTCGAGGCGGCTTGTATTCATTTCAACCTCCAACTTCGACTGTTTTTTGACATAAACTAGTGACATCCTGTTAGAAAGTTCTCATCACTCGCCTTTTCTTCCATCTTTTATCATGCGCATCACTCCTCCTTATGAAATTTGAGGAGGAAAGGGTGAAACGGAGTGAAATTTTCCTTCCCTTATATCTCCGGACAAAAGGAATCTACCTTTTCGACAGAAACGTTTAAAAAGATATTTTAGTACGCAATATTTTCATAAATTGATATCATAAATAAATATATTTGTTTTTTATTGCAGCTCCTGATCCGGTATACAAAATAATTAAGAAATTGCCTCCAAGAGTTGAACAATATACAGTAAAAGAGGCGGTTCTGGAATGCACCTGCAACTCATCTAAAGCACCTGTAAAATGGTACAAAGGAAATCAACAAATTCAGGTGATTTTTTGTGGATTTTTTAATAATTTGAAGATTTTAGCATTTATAATCTACCCGTATTTAATTTCTCAAGTAAATGATGAATGTGGGAATTATACTTTCCCAGCATGGCTTTTTTCCTATAATTTAATCGCTTAAGTTTAATTCCTTCCTAATAATATTTTTTTCACTCTGCCGAACGAGCTTAATTTGAATAAATGCTAAATCAACAGAAACACAGATAAGAAGATTCAGAGGTCTCACTCACATAGAACTTAATGGCAAGTTTTTTAACATTGCACTTCACATAGACAGTACGCCATCTGTGGGCAACAAAGGAATTAACCAGAATACGTCAGAGTGAAAAATAAGTAAACTTCATTATGTTATTTATAAAAGTGAAACTAAATATTACAGATTTTTGATTAACTTAAATCTACTTTGATATAAGTTAGGAAACATGTATTAAACTTACCTGTTCTTATGAAGATCAACATCGAACACAACAAACATGGCAGCGACCTCGGTGTTCCGTTTGTAACGGCGCGGGTATCGAAGTGGCTTGTTCTCTTTGTTGGCGAGTGGGGGCGCTGATCAAATTGCGGAGTGGGACCTTTGATTCTTCTTCTCTGTGAGCAGAAAGATATCGAAAGATAACGATCACGCGCTATTGCCTCACAGACCACGTGACTCGCGTAGGAGTTCCGTTCTGTTGAAATGCTATGTAATGTTTAATATTCAAGCAGATCACTCCGAAAATAGAAATGTAACACAAGTCTGTAATTTAGATTTTGTAATTTTAATTTAACGGCGTTCCAGGGTCTCTCCCCTGGTAGCTATAGCGGTGGCAAATGATATGGCAATAAGAAGGTAGTTTAGGTAGCAATTGCTTTATCTTTTATATTTGAGTGATGAGTAATGCAAGTTATAATATCTCTAACTAATGTAGCGCTAAGTAACTTTAAATGATAAAACTTTTATTCTACCTCTAATGCGTAAATAAAATCATCCCTGTAATTATCTTCATTCATTCATTCATGTTTGCTTGTCTTAAATAAAAGTTAATTAGTATCTAAACTGAGTTATCTTTAGTGTCTTCTTGTGTACTCCCCTATGTTCACATTAAGAAATTTTTTTCCTTTTCCATGTAGGCGGGTTAGGGATTTAACCCCCCTCCCTTTTATATAAATACACACTTTACTTATAATTTTTAAAAAAATTCATTGACTGATTGATTTATTATTTGAAGCGATAAATATTTTTACATTACTTGTTTGTTAATACATCTGCCTGTTTCATATAAAACTGTAATCTTTATTACAGTTTCATATGAAATAGGCAGTTGTATTAACAAACAATCGGTTTCAAACATGTCAGAATGTGTACAGATGATTATCGGATTCTGAAATCCTCCGCGCTTTTGCGCATGCGCCAGGCGGAGTTGATTTCACCTAAATAGGGGTGAAGCAAAAAATGGAAGGGGAGATATTTGCATTTTACTTAGCAAGACCTAACAAAGAACTCCGGAAATGCGCTCATCTTAATCATTCCCAGATAGCAATTTTAGTTTGCAGCAAGCTTGCCACAAATTGGTCATGACAGGAGTGCAAGTTTGCCACAAATTTGTCATGACAAGAGTGCAAGCTTGCAGTAAGTTAACGAAAGCTCCGAAGTCACCATGAAACGAACTTGCAGCAAACTTGCCGTGCAAACTTATTGCAAATTAAAGCAAAAACAGAGTACGAAACACAACCCAGGATAGAACTCGCGACCTCCCGGCTCCGAAGCAGAGACGCTAACCGTTGAGCCAGGCGAACTCTGAGAGGAGAAGATAGATTTCGCTAATACATCGTTCGATTCGATTCGTATACGATTTATTTTTAACTATTTTCTGGATTTTATTAATTTTTTGAGTTGAGAATATGATTTGAAGTCAAAGAGAGAGCGATTTTTGCTAATAACTACGTTTTGCTAGTAAAATAAATTATGAAATTAGAGTTCAAAAGTAATTACTTTAAAATGGGACAAAATGTCTAGTTATTATTGTTCAACAAACACTGACTGTTTTTTAGATTTAATTTTGTTTATAAATGTTAAAATTTCAACATTAAGAAAAAGGCGATATAGTTTTCTTTAAAGTGAGAGTGATATATTTAGTAAAAAGATGGAAAATGTTTCAAAATTTTTTTTTATAAGAAAGTTATCTTTTTCACAAATTATCATTGATTTATTGAATTAATAAAAAAGAATTACGGTCTAGGAGATGCTATTAAAAATCGGATGTTTTTTAAAACAGAGACAAAGATAATTATCTCTTTATTGTGCTATCTTTGCAGGAAGCTTGTTTTGCAAAATTGCAGCAAGTTTGATTTGCAAAGAGGTGGCGCTATTTGTCACATCGAACTTGCTACAAGTTCGATTCAAGTTTGACGCGTCAAATTTTGCCATGACAAGTCAAAATCAAACTTGCTGCAAACTTACGTGCTATCTGGGTTGCTCATCACCCCTCTCTGGAGTAAAATCGTACAAAAGTGTTAGTCTTGGAATTTTGGAAGGATCAGTATATATGAGTAAATGATAGGTTTAATGTTAATTAATGTTTTTATACCAATAATAGTCAAAATGGCAAATTTCAGATATGGGATTGGAATGAATTTTGATTAAATGACGATTTTAAATTGAAAGCTAAGTACTTTAATTTAGCTTGATTTCTGAACAATGCCTTTCACAATTCAAACAACAGCATTATAAAATGACAATATAAAAGTTGTATTTTGATTTTCGGGCAAGAAATTTTGTTCTTTCAAACATTTTTTATAAACTATTACATTTATATTGTGTTTTCTCATAGGCAAGTGACAGATATGTGCTTGATTCGGATACATTTGGACACAAAACGCTAAAAATCCAAAACTGTCGTCTTGACGATACCGGAGATTACACATGCAAAATTAATGAAGAGGAGAAGACTACCACTAAGCTTATCATAACAGGTATTATTTCAGCTTCACATACTCTAATTTGAAATAAAACAGTTTGAAAGCATCTGAAAGTTGAATCAGAAAAAATGAAATACTAGTGTTAGCATAGTTAATAGTTTGTTTAGCGCAACGGCGCTGTTTAATTTTTAAATTATAATGTGCAAGATACTAATTTTTTCCCATCATTTTAAAGTTGACATACAATCTGTGAGTAGTCAAAATAATTCTTGGTGGGCTTTGGATTTTGCCAACTCTGGTATTTTTTTCCGTTGGAACCAAGTGGTTTTATACCGAATTCTTTCAAGAACTTTCTATAATGCTAAGAGTTAATTGTTTTCATTTTTTGCTTCTTTCTTTGGTGAATTCACGGTAAAGATTTTTTTTCTCGTAAATAGGATGATAGAGTTGGGATGAAAATGCGGTTAAGCCTGATATCTGAATTATGGAAAATGAGAGTTATTGAGTGAGCGAGATAATAATAAAGACAAGCCAGATTTCCCATAGAGCCAACCTAGGCCATGCCAATCGGAGGATGCAAATATAGAAGAAATTACAATATTTTCAAATTTCAATATTGTTTTGAAAATACCATATAAAATACTATTTTTAAGCACATACATTCATTAAATAAACACATACATACATTATATAAACTGGCGGCACATTTACGTTGCCTACGTCTACAGTTGCGGTGTGTGCACGATGGGAGAGAGCGCAGAATTAAGTGCTTTGGCGAATTAAGTGCTTAGAAATGTATAAATCCAGCCCTGAATAAAGATATTGTTCGAAACTCTGGACTGTTCATGTAATTAATACCTATTTTCGTAGGTTTCGTTTAAGGTATTTTCATAGGTGTGGAGAAAACACTACATGTATGTTACATGTGGCATACAAAGTCTAAGTTTTTTCTGACTGAATTACCGTACTGTTACTGGAACCAGACTCAATTACCGGGGAAAAACGATGTATAAATATGCGGAAGGTTATCAGATGAGTTTATAAGAATGACTGAATTAAATGGTTGTAATTCAGACGATGTATAGATTCAGTTTTAATTTAATGGTTAAACAAAGCAAAATGTCCGTTAGAACCAATAATTATTTCTAAGCGTGGGGTAAGTTCATTTTTATGAAGGTCGTTAACAGCTCGATGGCTAATATTTTTAAATCAATGTTATTAGTGTTTTTATGTTTGTGTCTGGTTTTCCTTTTTCTTTTAAAATGATGCCTATTAGATGGTATTGATCTCCTTTGTCTTTTGTTGGGAAATTTCGGGCTAAGAGAATCTATATTTGGCGTAATGGAAGCTTCTAAAAGAAAAATTTCCCAATTATTTTGAATCCATTTCGAATATAATCTTTGGCCCTTGATAAAGTGGACTAGAATGGATATTTTGTTTGTTTAACTCATTTCTAGCAGATTATTTTTCTTAGTTTTTTGCTTTCTTTGAATGATTTTGATATCCGCTGGTTTCTTATTTTCTGTATGCAGCTGCATTTGCGCTCTACTTAAACATTGTCTAAATTTTTTTTGTTTAAATTTTGTTTTTTCTGGTTTAAGTTAATTTTTTTAAATTTGTTTATTCTACTTTTTCTAGTCGATTTTTTAGCTTTAATTATTTCTTAATTTATCTTGCTTCTTTTCATTTACAGACCAAAAATTCCAGTTCATGCGTCCATTGAAAAGCATGAGGGTCCTGGAGAAAGAAAAGGTGGTACTTGAATGCGAAGTGGACGAGTATGATGCTACAGTGAAATGGTTCAAAGGTGATCAGGAATTGGTGAAAAGTAAAGACAAAAAGTAAGAATTCGCAGTGTTTTCATTCGAATACAGTGTGGGGCCGAGGTGGCTTAATGGGTCTTGGTTTCGTGACCCCATTTTTATCAAAGATTCGTCTAGTTTGTGGATTAAATCACTCAGATGTTACAAAGTGATTTTTTATGACTCTCGATGCTTTTTATTAATAAATTCATGATGGCAAATAAGTGAATTGGTGTTCAGAGTTAAGAGCTCTCCACAATGATTTAGTAATCTGAAACACACACAGTGATTTCAAATATTTTGTCGAATATTTAAAAAAAGAAGAAAAAAAAAGCTGGATGGAAGGTAAATTTATTGCTTCCAAACAAAGATGCAAACTTTTAAGTATCTAATATGTAATGCATGCATATCTAGTATGCATGTGCGTAAGGGTTGAGCATTTGGTTAAGTTTACTTAGATTAACATTCAGTTTTTGACGACGAGGGCTATCTTGGAACTGATATCATAATTTTGAGCCATGGTCAGATGAAAAGAACGACACCTGAGAGGTCCAAACATCTGCATCACACCTACGATCAGGACGATTTGACCCTCGACAGAATTAACACGCACCGAATCCGTAAATAAGTCTGATCTTTCGTGTCATCGGATCTCGAATCCACGACCACACGACAGTCTCGACGCCGCCGTATGGACAGTGTAAAGCGCCAGCAGCCGTAACAAGTTGAAAGAGTGTACGTGCCAAAAGCAGATTCAACTCCAGTACAGGATATGTCAGTCAAGGCTTGGTGATACATGGGCGAAAGTGATGATGATGTTCAGTTTTTGAAACTACACGAGGGCTATCTTGGAACTGATATCCTAATTTTGAGCCATGGTCAGATGAAAAGAACGACACCTGAGAGGTCCAAACCTCTGCATCACACCTGCGGCAGGACGATTTGACCCTCGACAGAATTAACATGCACCGAATCCGTAAATAAGTCTGATCTTTCGTGTCATCGGATCTCGAATCCACGACCACACGACAGTCTCGACGCCGCCGTATGGACAGTGTAAAGCGCCAGCAGCCGTAACAAGTTGAAAGAGTGTACGTGCCAAAAGCAGATTCAACTCCAGTACAGGATATGTCAGTCAAGGCTTGGTGATACATGGGCGAAAGTGATGATGATGAACATCTCAGAGATGACGAACCACCTCGGAGAAATCCTGTACGGAAAAGGCACGATCCTGCGAGATATCCAAACTAAAAAATAAAGAACTATGGATATAAAGGCAGGGCCTACTATTGAGGATGATAGGACGTCTGGAAATGCCGAGTGCAAGCGTCAATTAGCCGTGGTACAAGACTTTCATTGGCAACATGATGATCTATGAATGCGCAAGAGAGATTATTACGATACTGGATTTCAACGGAGGTAGTTAGCTTTTAAGTTTCATAAACAGTCGAAGATTATTTTAAACGACATACCAACGACGCATTTAACGGTTTTTAAATACTGTAACACAATTTAAATTCTATTTATTAAAGTTATTTTGAAGATTAACGTCCTTTTTATTATAATGTAAAATCACATTCTACGGTGAAGTAACAATAATTTCAACGAACGAACTGACGAAGCTTCCAAGTTTAGCAAATTTCCAACACTTGACATCTCCACTATGGGCAGTCTCGATGCCGAGGCTGCGATCACAAGGTGCATTTGTAGGAACAACTTTTATAATATTTTTCAGGTTTGTTGGTTGGTTGTTTTTGGGTTTATTGGCGCAAGAGCCAAATTTGGCCATGCTGCGCCAAAAGATTTTTCAGGCAAAAATTCATAATTTATGCAGCATTAAATTGAGGCGGTATTAAAGTTCTTTCAATATTTATTACAGGTTCGACATCACACAGGAAGGCAGGAAAAGGAGGCTGATCTTCAAGAGTGCCAAACTGACTGATGAAGGAGAGTATACCTGCAAGACCAATGATGATACAACGACATGCGAACTGATAGTGGAACGTAAGTTTAGGGTTATTTTGTAGTAGAATATTCCCCATCGAATGTTATAACACTATTATCTAAAACTATAGATACTACATATTTCTCTGTTTTTATATTTCGCTTTATATTTGTCTTAGTAAATTTGCAGCAGAATGATATTTAATTTTAAAAAAATTGCATTAGTAGAATTTAAGAAAATAAATGTTCGTTGAGAATTCATTTCAGTTATGAATACTTTCAATGTATTTCATCAATTTTTGGTTTGTTTCAACAGCTGGTAATAAATTCGTGAAGAGGCTGAAGGACACCTCGGCTGTTGAAAGGGAACAGGTGGTCCTGGAGGTTGAACTTCAGGACAAAAAGGCACCAGCAGAATGGTTCAAGGATGGCCAGCCTATAAAACCTTCAAAGGAGTAAGTTATCAAGATGATACGTGGATAAATACTTGAAACGAGCAAATGTTCTCTTACAAAAATATGTAACAAAAATTGAAAGGTTAACATATCATTCAGTTTGTACATGCAAAACAATTTGAAAATCTTTAAATTATTCATATACAGGGTGTTTCAAAAATATATGAAAAATGAATGGATAGGTCAGGTATACAGAAGCAACTCATTTTCGCAATAAAAAGTGTAGTCGGAAATGCAAAGGGGATTCGCCACGGGTGGTCCTTTGTCGTTAAATTAAATAAAAAAAAAGGATACATATCTATATGGAATGTACAACACAGATAAAATAGTAAAAAAATTTACAACAGCACAGCAACCCGGTTTTATGAATAACAACAAACGAAGCGTGTATCGCCTTGAGCGTTGTTGAAGCTTCCTTCTACTTATCACTATCGTATCTATCATGCCACATACGATTTGTTATGTTATTCACTTCCATTCAATCAATGTTGTACATTTCACCTGCGTATTCTTTTCTTTCATTTAATTCACTGACAAATAACCCCTGTAGCGAAACCCATTTGCACTTCCGACTTCTTATTAGGGATGGGAAAAACTTACTGGTTTAAACCGAAAACCTTTTTTTTTGTTTCGGTTAACCGGTTTTTTTTTGGTTATTTTTTTCCCGGTTTAAACCAGTTATTTTTTAAAAATCCAAAAACCGGGAAAATAAACCGGATAGGAAGATAGGCTCGGTTTTAGGTTCGACTAGACTAAAATTTACCAAGTTATAAAGCTTTGAATTTCATCACCTTAGGCCAATCACCGACAACCTCTTCCTCGAGGCGTCTGTTGGTTGGCAGATTAATGAAAGAGTCTTTATGAACAGATAAATATTGGCCAATGGATTGATTTCCAGTAAAAACAATATTAAAAAAAAAATTTGACGACAAACAGAGTCTATTTTTTTGTAGCCAAAAAATATTTATCTTTAGTCGGAAGTTCTTTGGCTTCCAAAAGATTAGTATCTACGTTGAATGATGTTGTGTCCGACAAGAGGTGTCGACTCACTGATCAACACATTTCTGAAAGAGTCTTTATGAGCAGATTAGATGATAAATATTGGCCAACGAATTAATTTCTTGTGAAAACAATGTTAATAAAAAATTTTGTCTATAATACTTACTTATTACAATAATTACTCATTTATTTTTATTACATATTGTATTAATAACTTATTTATAATCACTACTTATTACTTTAACTAACTATTGTATTAATATTTACTTATTGTATATTATTATTAATTAAAAATTCTGTCCACAAAAGTTGCTTTTAAAAAAACACAACCGAAACCCGGTTTTTTTCAAAAACCGGTTATATTGAATGGTTTTAGCCGCCAGGTTAAACCGGGGGTAAAAAAAAACCCGGTTTCACCGCAAACTGTTGTTTTTTCTTCAATTACCGGCATCCCTATTCCTTATTCCATTTCGAAAATAACTTGTTTCTGTCTGCCTGAAAAAATATCTTTCAGGGTATTAATAAAAATTTTACGTTTATTTTTATAACTTATCATTATTTTCGGCTTTTATTGGGTCTTTACATCCATAAGCATTTTCTAGGAACTATCAGTAGCACACGTAAATATTTAAATTCTGTTTTAATAAAATTGTGCAAGAGCATTTATTTTTATAATTCCCTTCTTACTATCCCATTGGCTTTTGGACAATATCTATAAATTGAAATTGACGAATTTTTTTCCAATACTGTTATTATAATTGAATATTTTGTTATATACTAAAGTACTTAAATATGTCATTTCATTAATATTCTGTAAAGGAAAAAGTATCTTTCGGTGTGTTAATAAAAATTATCGGTTCATTAAGTATTTTTTTTTATAACTTACCAGTATTTTAGGCTTTTATTAGCTTATGACATCCATACCTATTGCTGGTTAACTATAAAGAGCTGATATGAATATTTAAATTCTGTTTTAATATAGCATTCAATTTTTATAATTCTCTTTGTAGTATAACCATCAAGTCTCTTGGTGATGGCAGACATCAGTTGATCATTAGCAACTGCAAACTTGAGGATGCTGGCGAATACGAATGCAGAAGCAAAGAATTATCTACTTCTTGCAGGCTTGCAGTTGGAGAAGGTAAATATAAAAACCCATAACACGGTGTTGCTCGGGACCCGAATTTTTTCATATGCCCTCCTCCGTTTCTTTTTTCTAAAAATATTGTCACTAATTTTCCCCAACAAACGTTAATCTCTTTTGAATCCTTTCTTATTAAATTAAAGCTTCCAAATCTGTATGATTTGAATGAAAATAGAGAAGTTTAGAAAAATAATATTTGTTTTAAATTTTTAAACAATGTACCGTACAGTAATTACTACAACTTTACAATGTAAAATGATACTATATAAAACTTATAATGCAAGAAAGATTTTTTCCGATATTTTATAAATTAAAACACGGGAACATAATATTTCGTCTCGCTCAGCGTGAATAGTTTGCAGAAGAAAGGCGTTTGCGAAAACTTTAAAAAGTTTTAAAATCCCAAAAGCTACACAGGATCTTCAAATTACTATTAGAAAGGGGATATTCTGGACTTTACAATGATATAAATGTTAGGGTTCTCCGATGAGAATTAGAATTTGAGAAAATAGGCAACTACTAAACATTAAATAAATAAAAATCTAATTCGAATTTTAAAACAATTTTTACGGTGCTAATCCATCACTGTGCCAAATTTGATACTGGTAAGTCAAACTATCTGGGCGTGCATAGAGAAGAAAGAAAAGAACATATTATTTAGCAACGGATTCGGAAACCCTCCGCGCTTTTGCGCATGCGCCGGGCGGAGTTATTTTCATCAAAATAGGGGGGAAAGTGTAGAATGGAAGGGTGATGTTTACATTTCACTGAGCTTGATCTAACAAAGAACTCCGGAAATGCGTTCATACGACTCATTCCCTGACACCCCTTTCCATTGTAAAATCGTCCAAAAGTGCTAGTCTCGGAATCCGTTGCTGAACAGTACAAGCTCTTTTATATGTATAGATTGGATATTAAGAATTCTGTTTTCCACTTAAAAGGCAGCAGTTATCCAAATAGAGAAATGTATGATGTTTAAAAAGTTAAATAATATTACATTTCTTTCATTAAATTAAAGCAACTGACATTTTTGTGGGACAGTGTGTAATGTTACTTCATTGTATCATTCAAGATTTCTGATAAAATTGGTATGGATGAGTTTCATTAATGGTGTGTATTTATTTTTGAAAAATTAAAGCGAACCGTTCCTTAATAACAATTAACGGTTCATAAAATTCGTCAAAAATAATGAATTCAATCAACGGATTTACTGTGCTATTTTTTTGTCTTTTTTAAAATTGTATGTACAATGAATAATGAATTTTGCAACGTGATTCATCTTATTATATTTTTTGAAATTTTTAATACTTGTATCTTACTGATAGATGCATAATAATTTGGAAAACTTCTTATTTTCTCTTCTTTTATTAGTTTATTCTCCAAGTACTAAATAAAAAAATTAAAAAAATTATTAGAAATTTTAGAATAAAGATTTCTAGTTAATAAAAATAGTCAGCATTTAATTGCCGATTGTGTATTTTTCCTCGTCATTTTTTTCTTGGGGTTAAGAAAGATAGCCTTGAAGTCTAGTAGGTAATATTTACGTCAATTTTAATGGCATAAGCAAATATCCAAAGAAAAAACTCCTTTACTTTTCAGAATGGAAGTGACTATTTTTCTTTCTTTCATTTTTTTGTCAGCAAGAAATGTTCCGTGTCTTCAGAGAAAAGTGTGTTTCCAACAATTAAATGGTCTTTTACAGACACTTGCGTCGCAGTGGTTAAATATGTCTTTAAAAGGGTATCATCTCGACCTTTAGGAAACCATGTATTATTATAATATGTCATCCACATCTTTTTTACCCAATTTTTATACATGAATGTCCCAATTTTTATGAATCCTCTTTAATTCCGTAGGTGAGAAGCCACCAAAAATAAGCAGGGACAAAACAGAATTTTCTGGAAATGTCAACAAACCTCTCACTGCTGAAATACCATTCGCAAGTAAGAAAGACATTTTTAATGGCTCGTAGCAAATCATTCCTAAACCCTGATCTTATAATGTCATTTCCTTCCCTAATTGCAAAAGAGGTCACAACACTCACGAAATATCTGTGTTGTCTTTTAGTCCCTGGCACCAAAGTATCAGACATTACATCGAAGCTGCTGAGAAACGGAAAGCCAATCATGGCAAAAGATATCGAGGTGGTTGTGAAGAACGACAAGGTGGTCATCACCTTCCGTAAGCCACCCAGAGAAGCAAGTGGAGATTATGAGCTGTGTCTGGGAAATGCGACAGGGGAAGACAAAATGAAACTCAATTTCAATTTCATTGGTAAGTTTTATTGAATGTATGAATTATTTACATTTTAATTCATAAATGTTGATATTATTGTTTAAATTAGAAAACTGACATTATAGAAATGTTAATCATCAACTTACAACTTTTGAGCTTCTTATTCTGCAGGAATCGTCTTAGAAATGTTTTACTGCTCTTCAATTAAAATTCCAGACATTAATTGTGCAACAGTTTATGACAATAAAATTTCAGCCTATCAACATGGCATCCAATATACTATGCCACAAAATGTCGGTTTACCCTCTCCTGGCATTTTCAGACTCCTACAGTGTCACTTAAGTTACAGTGGTTGAAAAACATTCTTACGAATAACTTATTAAGAAACCGACTTAGAATGCTTTTCATATGTGATGAGAACAATCTCATTGTAGATGATAATCATTGAGCGCGCATCCACCCAGACTGACACACACTTCCGGGTACTTATGACTCCTTTTTTTCTCCTTTACGTATTTTTATTTTTTTATTTTGTTTTGTTTTCTATGTTGTTCTGTGCAGTGCATATTTCTTTTTTTTCTTATTATTCGCTTTTGACCTTTCTAAAAATAATAAAATTCCACTCCATCCATCCAAACCTGAAAGGAGCCAAATGGCTCTAAACACGAGGATGCATGCGGTGTAATGTAATGTAATAATGCTATAACATGGCATTCTGAACACATGGTTCCCATATAACAAGGTGCAAAAATTAAGACAACCTTCCTACAATACGATGTTTTGACAACGCAGTTTTCAAATGGAATAACTTTAAAAAGCTGGACATCCTTTGTAATCTAAACTTTATAATCCATTTGTACTCAATTGTACAATCCAGAGGAAGTGTACCTCAGGTTGAGAATCACTATTCTGAAAACTCGACAATTTGCAGACATAGACATAAAAAAACTATGTTATCCATTAATTTCGCTCAATACATAATCTTCTACCTCTACTTTCAGACGTTCCTCAGCCACCTCAAGGTCCTTTGGATGTAACAGACATCTTCCGAGACCGCTGCAAGTTGTCATGGAAGCCGCCTTTGGACACCGGTGGATTGCCACTTACTCATTACATGGTGGAGATGCAGGATACGGGCGCCCGTGGAGGATGGATTGAGATTGGCACCACAGAGAACACCAATTTCGATGTCACCGGTTTGGTGAACAAGAAGGAGTACAAGTTCCGTGTCAGAGCGGTCAATGCTAGGGGAGCTTCGGATCCACTCGCAACTGCCAAGCCTATTATTGCCAAAGATCCTTATGGTAAGAAATGTTTATGAATATCAACAGATTTGGATCAAGAATTTTAGAATCTTGTTTACCTAATTCTCTCTCTCTCTCTCTCTCTGAGCAATATAAAATTAGTAAAGGAATAATAATTTAAGATATTGTAGAATACTGTTTATTTTCTATTATATTCTTGATATGATAAAAAAACATCTGGTACATCTCCAGCTTAGAAACGCTAAAATTTCCGGAAGCCTAGCTTTTCATAAATGTAATGTAATAACTTTTAATAAATGTTCTTATCACAAAAAGAAAACACTAGAGAAAATTCCTGATTTTTTTTAATATTATGCTGTAAAATAACAAGCAGATACGAAAAAATTCACCAAAGAAAAAAATAACTCCCGAAAGAAGTTTTTGGGAAAAAATCATCGTTAGAAAAGCATTGCACTTAAATTTCTTTTCATATAGTTAGAAAAGTTTAAAGATGGCATTTTAATATAAAGAATTGTTTAGCTATAAGAAAAAACAAAAGAAAACTATCCATGTTCAGACTTTGAGGATTTGCTTGAAAAAAAACCAGTGTATGCTATTTTCGTCGATAATGAATCAAAATCGTTCTAAAAAAATTACCTGATTCTATTCAATAGCTTAACTTTACAGACCGAAGACAGTGAATCAATTTGGAATTCAAAAATTCCCATTAGATTATATAATAGTGTTAAGTTGAAGAGAAACCAAATGACGTAGTCTTTTTTTATGAAGAAACAAGCACCAAACGACTTAATCTTTGAAGCATAAGACAGCTTTCCAAAAATAAAAAAGCATTTTTTATAGTTAATTAAGTTTGAGGATGCAATACTTAAATGCTTTTAATGAAAGAGATGGAGTCTTGATGTTAAAATAGTTACCAAGCATTCGATTGTTTAGATAGGATTTATTTCCCAAATGCTACAATATGAAATTTTTCAATGCAGTTTATGAAATTGCGTTGATAAATTTTAAACAAATTCTTTCTTTTCCCTCATTATTCAAAGCAAAGGATATTATTCTTTTATTACTTATAAGTCTATAATAATGATATGAAAAATGTAACACATTTTGCTTAATATTTTTTTTCAATCAAAACTTTTCCTTAAAAATTCTCAATTTTAAAATTTTCTGATGCCTTATATTTACATTATAATATACTTGTATTCCAAATACATGTAACCTTCGTATTGGTGAAAAATTGTCTGGCATTGCCCTCACCTCCACAGACATTTCATTTCACTGGTCTTCATATTTTCTGAAAATCTTCGAAAACAAGATACTAAACTTTATAAGCTTGTGTGTGCCGTTTTCAGATGAACCTTCGAAGCCTGGAAACGCTGAAGTAACAGACTGGGACTTGGATATGGTCGAGCTACAATGGACTAAACCAGAAAAAGACGGAGGATCACCTATTACCGGCTACGTAATCGAATATAAAGACAAATTCTCCAAAGAATGGTCTAAGGGAGCTGTGAGTTGATTTAATGATATGTTGTACTAATTATTGCGTTCCATTGTGTATAAGAAATTATGCTCAAAATCTTGAATAAACAAACGAATGCTGCGCGCGTCCGATTCTTAATATTTATGTACACAAAGAGTTTGTTTACACTAAATGGATGTTGTTCTATTTTGTAATTTATTTTCCGTATCTGGTATAGTTTTCGAGATCGGCAACTCCCAACTTTGCCTCTAGAAGGCGCCGTACGTGATCTTATTGGCTAGCACATAGGCACACTATTAGACCTAGACATCACTTTTACGATTATTGCTTTCGGCTTTCACAAGTTAAGGCGGACAGTAAGGACTTCACTGGCCATCCTGTGCAAGCTGCATATTTAACACTGTGTCAATTTGTAATTCGCTTTTACAACGTGGAATAAAATTTTGGAAAACGAGTTTATCATTCTTGATTATTAGAGCCATTTAATATTGAAAAGTTCATTTCTCCCTAAGTTTTTAAAAATAAATTTCTGTACATCATGATTTAGAAATATTAGATCGTTTAATGCTGAAACATAGTATTCTCATTCATGATTCTGGGTCTAAATTAAAATTAGATTATCTTCGAGGTGCATCCGTGTACTAACCCAATTTAAGACCGATTATTGTAGATTATTTAACGAGCGACATTTTATTTTACATTAAGTGTTTTGAAGAATGGTATTTAATGTTATTCAGTGTTATTTGGTTTGAAATGTAATATTATTTCCTAGGAATTGGGTCCCACTGCAACCAAAGGGAAAGTGGAAGGATTGAAAGAGGGTGTTCAGTACGAATTCCGTATTCGAGCAGTGAATAAGGCAGGTCCTGGTGAACCCAGTGATCCTACCAAACCAATTATTGTAAAAGCTCGCTTCGGTAAGTGGACATTGCTTCTAAGCTTTTGCATTATTGAGAATAATTCTATAACTTTACCAAAAGCTTTTGAAGATACAAGGAATACTTACTCTTGTGATGCGATTCATTGATATCGACGATATTATTCATTGACTGGTGCTCTTCTATTTCAGTGAAACCTTTCATCATCGGCGATGATCTCAGAAACATTGTCGTGAAGAAGGGTCAAACCATCAAATACGACATAAATATTGGTGGAGAGCCTCCTCCGGATATTAAATGGGACACCAATGGAGTAGAAATAGTCGGATCTAAGAAGTAGGCACTGATTTTTTGCTATCTTTATTGTGATTCTATGTTATTTATAAAACATTCAGTGTAGACAGAATATTCAATTTAAAAAGAAATGTTATTTCCATTACTGCGGGTGGTGATACGATGCATATATAACTTTTTTCCTTAGTAAATTTCGAAAAATGTTAGGACATTTTCTTTGATTGATCATAAATTACAGCCACTTCTCTAATATACA
>BGPR01017324.1:0-32788 GCA_013235015.1 Araneus ventricosus | reverse complement strand
TCATTACTTCGTTCAGTTACGTATTGCTTCAATACACTTCGAGCCCTCTCCGGTTTTGTTCGGATTTCAAGTTTAAAAAAAATTATGGTAACCCATATAGTGTAATTGTTTATGAAAATAATTATTTTTAAAACCGTTCATAATTTTTTATTATAATATGTGTTACTCATTTATTAAAATTATTTATTGTTTATTTATAAATTATGTAGTATTTGTTAAAGCTGTTAAATATTAAAAAAATAAAAATCTTTGCATCTTGTATCTCTAACTATTTCACTATCTAATTTCGCATATTTAATAGAATTTTTAGTTTTGTAAAATTGTGGCCTTCTATTGCATTAATTTTTAGAATCAGTTTTCACTCATGAATCTCATTTTGATAACTGAATTTATCGACCTCAGTTTCCGCATTAATTGGTTGCAACTCAAGAAAACAGCAGATTTTTTATGTTCTTCCTGAACAAACCTTTCTTTTGACATTAATTCAACATTTTACGACTGCGTTCTTACACAAGCACAGCGTTCGACTGAATAAAGTTTTCCTCATCCGTCTGAAAACATCCCGAGTCAGCTTGGACAGGTTACAAGTAGAAAAATCAGTAAAGTATGGACTTTGCAGTCGGTTTTACTGTTCACAGAGAAGAATTGGATGGCTATCAGTTGTCAATTCCCTCTCCTACCTTCCTGTTTTGCAAAAAGTCGG
Organism: Araneus ventricosus; assembly: GCA_013235015.1. NCBI lineage: Eukaryota > Metazoa > Arthropoda > Arachnida > Araneae > Araneidae > Araneus > Araneus ventricosus. The sequence goes on along the minus strand of BGPR01017324.1, from coordinate 32,085 downwards.
ACCCCACTTGAAAGGACCCCAAACGTGATAATTTGGCAAGGTTAGGAAAATATTTGAATGGACTTTTTTAGTCTGAAGGACGTCCATACGTCATCTCTCCATTGCTTACTGTACAGTAAGCTACAAAGGAACATAATTTATAGTCAAGCTTTAATAAGAAAAATAGTTCGAGGGAAGTTAACTTGCTCATTTTAATTCAAGAGTCGTCATTCCGTTCTAAATACAGTTAATAAGTGAAAAAATAATAAACTAATTCTAAATGATCTATAATGTAAATTTTCATTGATTTCTTGAAAACTATTCCATCATGTATATTTTCAAAATTTATTTATTTCAGATAGAAATTTAAAAAATATAAAAAAATTAATAAACCTGCAGGAAATTACAAAATTAAGATGTAGGAATTTTTTTTGCAGAAAACTATGTGGATTAACAAAATAGTTCTTATGCATTCTAACACAGTTTTGTTTTTAGTCACGTGACAAATTGCTGTCAACTATACAATTTATTTGTTTATTTATTAATATTAAATTAATCAAATTATACAAAACGAACTCTTGATACAGTGGCGAATCCAGGATTCATAGGGGGGGCTGAGATCATAAATTTGTATCTGTAGTGACGAATGTAAATTCATGAGCTTATATAGAACAACACTTACATTACAGGTTTTTCCTCTCTGACACGAGAATAATAGAATGTACACTTTACAATAATTTAATAAAAAATACAATGAAATACTAGCTAAAATGTTTATCGATGCGCCACCTACAAGTGCAAGTGAAATGACTAGAAAAGTAGGAAAATTTTCAGAGCTGTCAACGTCAGAAAGCAATGCTAACAATTTTATTACTATTCTTTTAAATGAAAGTAAGATCAAGAGTAGTTGTAGTGATTTGAAATTAAATCAAGAATTTCTGTTTTGAAAGCTCTGGGGAGGCTGCAGCCTGATAGCCCTCTCCTGATCTCACTGGATACTATATGCCATGTTAACATATTTTATCATCGTAATGTTCCAATCACTCCTGAACCTTCTAAATGTATTGATACAGCAAGGCGAACTCCAGGAGTTAATAGAAGTTTTATTTTATTTTAAAAATCTACCAGCTTTTTGTCTTATCTCCCTTTTACTAAAAAAGTAAACATTTCTTTCTGGCTTTTGACAGGCTCAAAAGAATTTCCCACTTTTTGGTCATTCCTCGTATTTACAGCGTTGCACGGTCAAAAACATGTTTTTGCTGGTTATTTCATTGTGTTTTTAAATATCGAGAAGATAATTCTTTATGATTCTTATGTCGAGTAAAAAAGTCTGTAAAGTTAAAGTGTTTTTTCTATAATAAAGATTTGACATTCTTCAAGATGATAAAAACTTTTATACCTCAGCCCCGACCTAAATCTTGATTTTACCACTGGTAATACAGAAATAACAGGTATTCAAATATTTTTTACACTCCTAGTTTTATAATTTATGGTTTCGTTATTATTTGCTGTGCTGACTGAAGCCTGAATTTTAACTTGACCCAACTATCTTGCGTATCCACAAGCAATCATTAAATTAAATAAAAAAAAAAGGATAATGATTTTGCTTGAAATCGCAATGAGATTATTCAAACAATCAACACGTCGTATTAATTACATTTAGATAAAACAAATGGATTATTTTTCAATCAATTAGAAATTAATTATTATTTTTTAACACTATCTGATAAATCTTAATTAGAAGTTTTTGTTTTGTTTTGTTTCTCTTTATACCAAGGGAAAAATCATGTTAAAAGCTTCCGTTTAAACACTCAATCCAAAACTAAAGCATTTGGTACGAACATAACAATTGCTCGTGGCGAGTTACATGAGCGCCATAGCTTGATAAATTCACAGTGAGGATTCTCCGCTACGAATAGGATATCACAAAAAACATGGGATATACGCATGCTCCAAGCGGAGAATCGCAGTACAATGTTTGAACACCTGATCCGTTGTCATCCCTCCTTCCTCTGGAGATGGATGTATCCAATGTCGCTTTCTCTTTCTTCTTTTTATTAACATTTTATTGCAGAAGCTGAAGTATTTCAGTAATTACGTTAAGGAACGCGAAAAAGAAGATACGCAAATATTACATTTGCATATTTGAGGTAATTAAACATTTTGTTTAATACGTCAGATGGAAAAGAATTTAAAAAAATCATTCTTAACAGCAAAGTGATGCTCGAGCTTCACTTGTCATTGAATTATTTCATTTTAAACTTATAAACTAAAATTAAGTCATTCACACACGTTATTCGATGCAAAAATGACTGTAATCCCATTCACATCTCAAGTGCTCTACGGAATCTTAGTTGAATCAATACAACACACATTCCCCAAAACAGAAGGGGGCTATCTAAATACACGGCATAGAAAGCTACACAATTCAGGGTTAAAATCTCTTAATCGAATAGAAGATTTTTTATACTCATATCTGTATTACGTCAAGTAGCAATTTATTAATTTAAATGACGAAAAGGTCTTGAGTGATTCTCTGTGTTTTATGGACGGAGTTTTCTGGTTTGTTTTACTTACATTAAAACCTTGACTTCATCTGCTTGTATGTTGGACTTCCGCTTTGAAGATTGCATTGATTTAGCATTACACCGGAATTGCGTAGTACCAGAGCCTCCGTGGCGGATTGGATCTGAAAATATTGGTTACCATGTCTACAGTGCCATAATATATATATTTTAATTTTATTTATTTAAATGCAGGAAATTAAAGTTATATATGTATTCTAATCAAAAATCTGTTGTATATATATATATTAATTACAGTTTATAAGTATTATCATAGTATTGGAGGTAAATGTATGATTGAATTGGAAATAATTTTGGCGATAGCATACTTACTGTATATTTGGAACTATAGTGTTATTTTGATATGTTGAAAATTAAGTGTAGAGACAGCATGGAAATTTGCTACACAAGATTCCTTTCATTCCATTTCTCTTTCAACTTGCTTACATCCTGGGTGCGCTGATGACTGTGCAGAGGGGCCACCTGCCATCGAAGCCTGCAAGTCCGCCACTGAAGGCACTTAAATGTAAACAAAGCAGAAAACTCGTCCATATGGATCTAAATAATAAATTCGAAAAAGATGTGTCTAATTAGGAGGTTAAATAAAGTCATAGATCAAAGGTTAAAATTTCATTTTTATTTTAATCAGTTAAAAAAAAAATGTTTGATTAATGTTGTCTCAGAAATCGTGAAAGAACGTGATAATGCTATAAAAATAGTGCGTGTGACGTCACACTCACAGGAAGGCCGAACTTGCGCGTGCATCTTCGGGTCTATTCTGGTACCCCCGGTTGGGTTGGGAACGTCACTTTTTCCGCACCGTTAACAGCAGGAAAAGTGACGTCTCCCAACCTTTCAGGAAGTACCAAAACAAACCACATTGCTCGTTATCTTATTCTTGGATATGTCTTAATTCTCCATTTTACCAAGTTGCGTTTTAGATTTCTAGAATCGGAAGAATTTTGTTTTTATTATGTCTGTCCGTGAACACGGTAACTCAAACAAGATAAGCCAGAAGAATGGAGTATGAGTGGCGTTTACATAAGGTTATACCATAGGGGTCAGTTTCAGGCTCACGCCCGGATTAGTGACCGGATCTTCAAAATATCCGGATTTACGTCAGTGAGTGCGACGAGCGAGAAATTTGGTTGTAATTGAGAAAAATCTGACGAATTTGAAAAAGCTGACGACATTCCACGAAGAACAACAATGAAAGAAATTCATTGCTAATAAGAAAGTGGATGATCCTACTTAGCAGACTCCAGTTTAATCAGAAAATTAAATTTTTTGTAATTTTGTTTTAATTCTGTTTTTCATTAATTTAATTTTGAAATAACAAAATTAATAAAAATTGTATCTTCTTTGTATTCTGACGTCTTAATTTTTTTTACTTCCTGAAATTCGGTCGTAGTGTTATGAAAGAGGGTTGGTTGGATGCCATCTTTTAGAATTTTATACCATACTTTGACACCACCCCAAGGAGTGTAAGGATTTCAACTTTAAAAAATTATGGCAAACCTATGTTTACACTAAAATTGCAGATCTCTATCAAATTTTGGACACATTCGTCAAAGGGAATCCTGTATGTCTCTCTGTTGACCCGTCCAATTGTATGAGAATACGATATCTATATAAACAAAAAACAAGATTTGGGGATGAAATTTGGTATATGGTTTTATCACAAGAACTGTAGCTCCGTGTCAAATTTAGGACTAAATACGTCAATGGGTTGACTGTCTGTTCATTTGTATGTGAATACAATCACTCACAAACGCAGCAAGCTAGGAAATATGAAATTCTGTACGTAGTCTTTACAACAAAATTGCAGATCTATATCATTTTTGGATCCAGTAAGACAACGTGAGGTCCAAAATAATTCTTGATTCTCTTCTTTGGACACGATGTTAACACAAAACGTGGCCCATTGTGTGGCGTGCGAAAGTCGAGGGGCACAGCTCTCCCTCTGGTTTCTCTGAGTTATGAGAGCAACATCTCACCACCTTGCCACTACGGCTCCTTTCAATTTAATGCCCAGACACACATCCTGCTCCGAATAAGCGGAAATAAAATTGCCAACAAGCACTTGCACAAAATAGCACCTTTTAAACTTTGTGTACAATACAATGGCACTTAAATATCTGCAAAAGTTTTACCAACCCTGGTTCAAGAACGTTAATGGGCTCAGATTGAATTTATACATATTGAAAAAAGTGTGCAGAACATGAGATTCTTTTATAATTCCCACATGTGAACGTAAAGAAAGATTTACTCCGTGAACGACGCATTCAGACAAGGGGTCGAGAAAGTGCTTTAGATCCCTCCCACCCTACCATCCGTCACTTCCCAAAGACCCTTCAGACAGATGACCGGGGAGGAGGGTTGTTTCCACTGGAACCATCCAGCTCAACTACCCTTGCCTTATCTTTCTCACGCACGAAGGGGATTCTGGGAAGGAAGACAGACAGATAAGAATCGTCTGCATGGCTTCCATGTCACCGACGGTTTAGGGACATTAATATCCCTAAAAACACAGGAAATCGAAGAGTAATACACTAGCAAAGCAATCCCATCTTAAGGTTAAACTTCAAGTTAATTACACGCTTTTGTTATTTTAGCACTTTTATTTAATTTACTTGTTTCATGTTTGTAATGATGAAATTTTTGAAATCGATTTTTACTCAATTCCTGATGTGATAGAGGATTGAAATTTGCACACCTGTGTATTCTCGACGACAATGCAGCGTATTTTAATATGCAGAATCTAATTATCAGTTAATCGATTAATATAATTAGATTTTTTTAGTTCCATACTGGTAGTAAATTTGAGAACAATTGATTTCGAGTATAAAGTAGAAAATAATTCGAAAAAAAAATTCTGCCGTCTAGTACACTAAGAAAAGTGTTTTTAAAACCTTTTAAATAAATTTATTATTTAACTGATTTTTTTCATGCGTAAAATGGAATTTTGTAGCATATTTTTCATTATTTTCTGATTGTAAGTTCTTACATTTTGTACACCCGTGTGTTATTATTGACATTACAATGTCTTGATATTTTAGAGATTAATTATCTGATAATCGATTATTTTTAATCAAATTTTGTTGCCCTGTGAGGGACGCCACCTGATGGCGCATTTGAGAAAAAAATATTACAAGATTCAATGATAATAATAATGAGAATTATTAAACTACACACAGTGTCTCGGTTTGGTTCATTATATCTGGTTGAGACTCAAGATCGTGGTCGTATGGTGGAAGTATGGGTGGAGATAGAAGTCCTTTGAGACCTCTAAACTCGATTTTAAAAGACTTTGTATCTTTAGAACTGCACTTACAGGTTTACTAGAACTGACCGACTATCGGCTGGAAATAAGCGCAACATTTTTCACGATAAGAAATTATTTTTTTAAAATTTATGATAAGAAAATAAATGACAATAAATCACTGAAGAATGTGTAAAGTCAAAATACCCAGAAACTGCATTTTTACTGGGGATTATTGCAACAATTTATTTTAAAATCAACAGTTTATAAGAAAGGTGTTAGAATATAATTATCAATTAAAAGAAACTTGGCTGATATTTATGAAATCTTACGCAGAAGAAATTACAACACCATAATATCTCAGCATATATTCCTCTAATTAAGCAGGATTCATCATTTACAAATTGAACTCCAATTAAACACGGGAGCGCACTCCCCTCCAGGTGCGGCGACTGAGTGGGAAGAAGAGCAGGGGAGAAAATTTATTTAAAATAGTGTTCTAAACATCGATAGTATGATAGTTTCAAAACAATCGACACTATCGACGGTCGATTGTTTTCTCCCCGGCGATACTATCGATAGGTTTCTTCTAGTCGATAGTTTAGAAACTATCGATATATTCTATCGATAGTACCAGTCGATTGTTGTTTCAGTCGATAGTTTGAAACTATCGATAGTTCTAGTCGATAGTTTTAAAACTATCGACTTAAAATCACGCCATCGATAGTATTGCACGGGAGAAAACTGTCAATAGGTTCCGAAAACCCGATACTATCGACTTGGTCTTCTGATAGTCTATCGATGTTAGGAACACTAATTAAAGGTACCCGAGAATATAGGGAGTGACATGGGGTTGCCAGAATTTTTTTTGGTAAAATTGGACCCGTCGTGAGGGAATGAGTGTCTTTGAGTGTCAAAGCATGAATAAAATTCTAAAAAGCCTCGTAACAGCGATCCTCTATCATAATACTGCCACAAAGTTTGAGGAGTGAAAAAAATGTAAGTCCGTCAAGATTGGAAGAAGATTCAATTTTTATTAATGTTTGGTAATTCAAATTATATTAATGAAAAACAGAATTAAAACAAAGCTTTATTTTCAGTTTAACCTGGAGCCTAGATAAAGGCTCATTCTTTTCTCATCAGTATTGGATGTAACGATATATTACAACGAATTTTCTTTCATTGGCCTATGACGTTAGCTTTTCCGAATCCGTCAGATCTTCATTGTTACAAATTTCTCTCTCACCGTATCACTGGCGTAAATCCGACATTTTGAAGATCGGACACTAGTCGACATGAGCTTTAAATTCGAACTGTGGGGTCGAAATCCAGACTATAGTAACCCTAGATGAACAACAAAATTTAAAAATTAAGTTACAAAATTAGCTAGCTTTCTCCGACAATAATGCCTTTTTATAATTCGTAGTTTCAGGAAGTTAATAAAATAATTTAATTTTTCCTATAAAAGCGCCACTCGCCGTCACTTCTCCCCGCAGTTCTCTAAACTTCCGATGTCGATTCGTCATACAATGAAGAGAATGGAGGGAGCATTTTGGACCTCTTCCCGGCAGTGGCCTGAGCGGGAGTAAGCGGCCTGGTGGGAATATTATGCTTTTCGCCCTCCTCCTTCGTCATCGTCTGGTTTAGCTTGTGTAAACGGCGGCCGGGGCATGCATTTTCGCCCTTCATCGTATTTGACATTAAAAGTGACATAACATTTTGTCTCACATGGCCAATGGCGTAGCAAGGGTAAGTGGCGCCGAGATTATTATTTTTACCCCAGTCGTCATCAGCGTAAATTTCACCGGAGTGCGGTATGTTACGCCTTCATCAGATTCTGCTTTAAAATATGACATAAACGCAGTAATGGTTCAACTCTATTTCCACCTAAAACTAGCACCGTGGCAATCTGTACCCTTGTCCCCGATCCTACGCCACTGCTTCTTGTTGACCTTTAGAGACAAAAATTTAGTTCAAATCTATAATTTTGATGCAAGAACACTATCGAATTTCATTTTCTACCGTATTGCATTCTCTATCATATAGTTTTAAGTTATGCGTTCGCATGCAAACGAACGACCAGGCCGAAAGACAGTCAACCGATTCACGGATTAAGTCCATTATTTGCTCTCGGGGAGGGAGGGCCCCGCCAGTACGTGGATGAGGGCCGCCGGATAAGTGAGAGGGTCTTGATTCTCTTGAGCATACGATAATGGTGGGGTTGACATCCTCACCGATGACGGATCACACCTCTGGAGGGACCGGGCCTGGTCTTGATGGCCATCCTCAGGATCCGAGCTGTCACAGCGATCATCATTAAACTGACCCCAACTGGCTCCGGTTTGCGGTTAGTCCAAAATTTGCACGAATTTACAGCAATGGCGGCGAGGAGGCAGTCGTCCTCCACCCACCCAATTTTTTTTGAGGATTTTTTTTAAATTTTAATTGCTTAAAACTAGATTACGAAAAATCAGATCTTCAAGAAATCTAGCTAATTTTGCAACTATTTTGTGCCTGTAACCTTGCGGTCGGGTATTTTTAGGTATCTTTAAATTCAACCTCCTTTTACCATTCTTTCGCCATTGATCTACAGTCCTGGTGATAAAACCATTTACCAAATTTCATCCTTTTAGATCTTCGTGTTTTAAGTTATCGTCCACATACAATCGGAAGGTAGGCTGAGGATGTCGAGATGAAGGATGTCGTCGAAAATTTGACAGAAAATCCCAATCTAAGTGAAAAGAGAACATATCAAATTTCATCAGTCTAACTTTTGCGTTTCTGAGTTATCATGTTCACAGTAACGATGGCAGTTTACGAAAATAGCCGGTTTTCAGAATTCAGGGTTTTCACCTGGCGTTATAACAGCTGAAAATAATCTGTTTTTTGGTTTCTGTATGAAAAACAAAGCACCGTTTGTAGACAAATTTTAATTAATATTGTTCTCTCAGGGAATCAATCCATTTGCCCAATTTACCTATTCATAATGACTCTTTCCAGTAATCCGACAACCAGCTTGGACGCCTCGAGGAGATTTGTCGTTGATTAACCTAGATGATGAAATTCAAAGCTTCATACTGATAGAATTTTCGTCTACTCGAACCTAAAATCGAGCCTATCTTCCGATCGGTTTTTTTTACCCGTTGTGGATTTTAAAAAAATAACCGGTTATAACTGGGACGGAAAAAATAACCGAAAATAGCATGTCAACCGAACCACAAAAAACAGTTTTCGGTTAAAACCGGTAGGTTTTTCCATCCTAGTTCACAGACTAACAGACATAATTCAAATGATTTTTAGGAGTCAGGAAAGTCTAAAACGTATACACCCACAAAATTCCGAAGTCGAAATTTTAACGACAAATACTTTCTCTTTGTATACATTTGAGGAGAAAGTGAAAAAGTTTACAGATATACCTATGATCATGATATTTCAGCATATCTTCCTCTACTTCATCTATTTATCTCCATTTCCAAATGATATGCGACATCACCATTTCCAAATTATACACCAAAATAAAATTTTTAGTGAGTACCGTAATGCTCTTATAGGTATCCTGCTAATCAACAACCCATTTTGAAATTTTGGCGATTGAATGAAAGTTTCTAAATTCAGTCAATCGTATTTTATCAAACATTTCTATCGTTGTAAATCAAATATAATGAAGCGCAAGCTATAATTTCTCCCTTAAACTTTCTTTTGGCTATAATTCTCTTTTCAAATGGCAAATGTCACCCACCCACCCCAAGTTGTATTTTGCCTCCTTCTTTGCATACATTGACTCTCGTAGCTTAGTATGAATGTCTTCTCGCTCTTTTCCTTTTTTTAATACGTCACAAAATATTCATCCAATTTGCATCCAATACGATCTCCTGAACTTAAAATCTTAGTTCTTGCTTTTCTGCCTATTTATTAATTCAAATGGCGGACTTTGAGTCTTAAGATTTCCCAAAAAATCTCTTTTGTTTTTAATATGGATAATAGTTGTAGCATTTACAAGACACAGAAGAATAGAATTCAATTAGATTCTTACAACTAAATTAGGAAAGAATTTAAGATTCTCTTTATTGAACACACACCCTATGATGAAAACTCTCTTGCCGTTTAATTATATTGAGTGAATATGTGCCCATTTGTTATTTCCTCGGTACGACTGCTTATACAAAGGGAAAAAAAAGAAAAGAAAGAGATTCGAAGCTGTAATCCAAAACATCGTTCTGCATGAAACGTTTTGATTGACGTTTGTCTTCTTTTCTTCGCCTGGACTGATTGTTTCAACGATTGTATTCTGTGCGTGGACATCTAGTAGGGTTACTATGTATTTCCAATCTCACGTCCGCTGAGTGTGTGGATCTTCAGAATGTCAGTTACGCCCTGGATGCGGAGAGGAAATTAAATTTTGAAATTCTTTATTTAAAATCGTAAGAATTTTCCATATGTCTACTTCATATCGGCTCCAGATGGAATTTTTCGATGGTAGGGGTCCATTTGGAGAGCTGAGAAAGGAAGGCTGTCCGTGCCGGTTGTAAAAGAAATGCTGAACGTCAACGCAGATTCCCTTTTTGTCCTATAAAAAATAAAAGAACGATAAGACTTTCCTGATAAAATTATCTCTTCGAAAGTATCTACATTGAAAAAGACAAGGATGTAAGAAAATGGATGAGCTTCCTTATCCACGGCCTGAATAACGACTAGACTTTCCTGAATAAAATTATCTCGTCCGAAAAGTATCTACAGGGAAAAACTCGACCAAAGGATGAAAAAGTGGATGAACTTATCACATCCCAGCTCAAACTAATGGTTAAAAGTTTGGGCAGTTTTGTTTTATCCTATTTTTCGTTAAAGGTAGTTTTGTTACCAAACATTAATAGAAATTTTATCTTCTTTGCATTCTGACGTCTTAATTTTTTTCACTTTCTCAGACTCTTTATTGGTGTTGTGAAAGAGGGTCTTTGGTAGGCAGTTGTCAGAATTTTTATACTATACTTTGATCATCCCGCTGCAGCGTGTCCAGATTTGCAACCAAAAAAAAAAATTATAGTGTATTCTCTTAACGTCGATTGAAACAATCGATAGTATCGACTTTCTAAAAACTGTCGATATTATCGATAGTTTTCTACCGGGCAATACTATCGATAGGCGCATTTTCAGTCGATAGTTTTAAAACTGTCGAATGGAACTATCGATAGTTTCCACACTATCGACTGAAACAATCGATTGGAACTATTGATAGTTTCAACACTATCGACTGAAATTCTAAACTATCTACTGGAAGAACACCTATCGATAGTATCGCCGGGGAGAAAACTACCGATAGTTCCAGTCGATAGTTTGGGAAAACTATCGATTATACTATCGATGTTTAAGGAACACTAGTACTTACTATCCAAGAAATAACTATCGGTCAAATTTATTAATATTACGTCCAGTGGTCTACCCTGGAAAGCGTTTTGAACGATTTTCGCACGTCGCAATTAGCAGATCGTGTGTCAGCCTAAAAACACTATCATATTAAACGCATTGCAATCGTCAAAAAATTAATCTCGAGATTTTAATTAATCTCCACGTTTCAGGCCCCCTGAGTCCGAAACCACCATTTATTACTGAATTTTGGGGAGGCGTTCTGTCTGTCCCATGTTGTCCAATCAACCGGTACTGGTGCCGTAATGACATCAGGCACGGGGGCATGAGGCGGCGTTCTGTCTGTCTGTGCATAGAATACGATAACTTAGAAACGGAAGGAGCCATTTTCGGTATGTGCTCCTTAAGCTGGACATTCAAGAGCAGTCCGCGCCGCGCAGATTCGGCAATTCCGCTCCATGATCGGTTGTCAGTGCGAAAATCCGATGAGAATTGGCGTAGTGTGGTCGAAAGTTTGGACATCCAATTTGTCTTTAAATCTAGGCGCTGCAATAGGACTGCCGCGCCATAAGTGCTGAATAGAGATACATCATTCACGATATTTTTAATAACATATATTTTTGCTATTGTTATTTTTAAATATCTGTTCTAAATAAGCTTGATTTCAATCACATTTTGAGTTTTCGCAGTCTTATTAAATGTATGACAAGTGTTTTGAAAAAAAATTAAATAAAAAAAATTGTCATTTTTTTTATTATACTTTCTGCAAAGGTTTGTGTTTTTAGTTCTATATACTCCCAGATAAAAAAAATCTGCAGAAAATCTGAAGGTATTTGGAACATGTTTTCTTCAGATTTTCTGCAGAAAAAAAATGCAGAATATCTGAAGAAAACTATGTTAAATACCTTCAGATTTTCTGCAGAAAAAAAATATGTTCCAAATACCTGCAGATTTTTCCACAGTCAAGGTTTAATTATTAATTTCAATTATTATTAACTTAATTTATGAATAAACTTACTTAAACGACTTGGAATGTGACGAAACTTCAAGCTCTTGTCTGGGATTCGAACCCGCGATCCTATAGGCATGCGCGCTACAGGCAGGTGTCCTAACCACAGGGCCACGTCGGCATACGCGAGGTGGGGATAAATTAATCTATTTAAGTTATAGCGTCACCATGGCTGTCGTGGCGCCATCTAGTGGTGTAAAAATCAACCAAGGTCAGAATATTTGTTTCAAAAGTCGTAGATATGTGTAACAGATGAGATTAGTAATATTTTTGTTCAATAATTTAGATTCTCAGTTTCAATAAATTCATTTTCACCTTCTATATTTCTGGGAAGCCTTCTCTCCATCCAAAGGGCGAAAGCTCCACTTTTTCTTTCTTTTTCGAGGAAAATAGCTAGTCAGAAAGACAGTTGGAAAACTAATTGGAAATTAATTCAATTATGGGGTAAAAGTTTAAAATGATAAAACCTCAAATATTTATTTTAAAGATTAATTTAGAATTCATTTTTTCAGTGGCATATTTAAAAAATTTAGTCCTAAGACATTTTTCCATTGGGAAATTTTTTGAATCTCCTGTCTGCTGTAGAATTAAACAATAATGATAATTACATTCTAATTTTGTTTTATATCCATTGGAAAATAGAGCTGCAATATTAGAGAATATGGTGCAAAATATGTATTTAGAGAAATGCAGATATTATGAAAATGCAGTTAAATCTTCAAAAAATCAACAGATATTGGTCGAATTTAATGATTTTGTGAAAATATGCTAAATAACTGCTAATTGAATTAAAGACAAAATGCAAAGTCTTACAAAATCTACAGGATATTTAAAGAAAAAAATATAAATAAATTTTTTGCAGATTTTATGCAGATTAAATTGAAGAAAAAATGCAGATTTTTTGTTGTCTTACAAAATCTGCAGAATATTTAGAGAAAAAAATAAAAAGAATTTTTTTGCAGATTTTATGCAGATTAAATTGAAGAAAAAATGCAGATATTTTGTTGTCTTATAAAATCTGCAGAATATTTAGAGAAAAATATAATAAGAATTTTTTTTGCAGATTTTATGCAGATTAAATTGAAGAAAAAATGCAGATTTTTTCTGTCTCCAAAAAATCTGCAGAATATTTAGAGAAAAATATAAGAAGAAAATTTTCTGCAGATTTTCTGCAGATTAATTTGAAGAAAAAATGCAGATTTTTTCTGTCTTCAAAAATCTGCAGAAATCTTTAAGAAATCTTCAAAAAAAGAAATTTTCTGCAGATTTTTTTTAGCTGGGCTACACTTTGATCTTTGCCAAAAGGCCGAGAAGCGTTAGAGGTCTATATAATGTCAATAGACGGTGCCTGCAGCAAAAACTACTTTTATAATAAATTTTCCTATAACTTAAGTTAACTATAAATATTCCCATCAAGAACGGAAGCTAACATCAACACAATTCACTTTTGGAATCTCCTCTCCAGTAATTGATCATTTTCCGTTCCGATCGCAGTTGACTAAGTTTTCTCTGTGAATATTTGTTTTCGAACGATTATAGCGCTTCAAATTATTATAGTGACTTTCTGCTTTATACAAGAGCAGTAATCGTTCCAAAAAGGATATCACAACAAGAATCGTGACTCACAGGAAATACCAATGTAACTGCGGTAGGGGGAAGCGTGACCGCAAAGAATTATCTTCTTTTTAAGCACCGAAAATGAGCTTCCATGGTTCTGTCTATAGACAGAAGATAAAACAAAAATTTTGCGAAAGTATATTACAAAGAAATGAATAATAAAAAATTTTTTTGAAACACTTTACACAAATTTAATTACCAATGATTGAATCACACCTTTTTGACAGTAGTGTATATCACTGATATTCGTGATTTTTAGATATTGCGTAGTAAATATCAGTTCATCAAATATTCGTCATCCCTAGTGCGTTTTTGTTTGTGTGCTAGTATGTGTTGTAAAGATCACATGCGAAATTTCATTTGCTTAGTGCTTCCCGTATTTGTGTTTTTGTTTCACAAAAAGACAAACTGACCAAAATAATTTCAAAAATGCTTTTTTTTTTCGGCTCAGGGAAGTCTGAAACGCGGAGATTCATCAAAATTTGGAATGAACAGTTTCTTTTTGTTGGGGAGAGTCGCCGAATTTGGACCGGCATCTTTAACTATTGAATATTTGGGCCGTAAAACAGGCAAACTATGTTGTAACGATGTAAATGGGATGCATGAAATCATTTTTAAGCGAAAGCGTGACGTAGTTGCAATTACAGAACAAATGTTTAGATTTAGGTATCATACATTAATAATTTTAACAAAAGACAAAAACCCTTACGCTGTTTTAAATTAACAAGGAAAATATGTTATTATATTTTCAGATGGAAAATTTGTTTCGTAACTATAATCATTTTATTAAAATAGTTTAAAATTAAGATTAGTGAAGTTTCTCTTGTTGTTGTCCAAAGTTTGCCTAGATTGGACAACAAACCATTGCCTAAAGTGGACAATTCAAATCAATGGGGATTGAATATCTAAAAAATTCGGTTCCGGAATAGGTTCAGGCCTTAGACGAAAACTCAAATTTAGACCTTAAAGTCGTTTTTCCTCGACAGAAAACCTATTCTATTTTTGAATCTGCATGGATGAAGGCCTTTGATGACATAATCCACCAGATTCTTATTACTCCTTGTTCTTTTCCATTCGTTGTTTGTTAATATTATTGTATTTTTGCCTCTTTCACAATTAAAACTTCCCTTAATTCGAATTTATATCAAATCAATGAGATTATTATACTAAACAACAGGAATAGCTCAGAAAGCAGATTATTATCAGTAGTATTTCTTATAAATTGGAATTGGAACAAGTCAAAGCAAAAAAAAACAACAAAAAAAAACAGCAATAAAAGAACACTAAAACCATCAAATGCTAGATCAAAAGGAATTTGTGAGGAAACAGAGGGAGAAGAGAAAGTGTTATGGACGAGTTTTCTGGCTTGTTTACTTACATTAAAAACCTTGACTTTATCTGCTGGGATGTTGGATTTCCGCTTTGAAGATTCCATTGACTTAGCATTACACTGGAATTATGTAGTCCCAGCACTTAAATGTAAATAAAGCAGAAAACTCGTCCATAGAGTGCATAAAATATCATACTTGTGTTCATACATTGTGTGCTGATGTGAATTTGAGAATCAAAAGATATTTTTCCGTAATTGTGCTTAATCAAATCGGTGATCCAATCTGAGCAACCAATGGTCCAATCTAGGCAACCGGTTTCCTTGAATGGACTGATGACACACATTTAACGTAGGACTACGTTCCTCCCATTGGGGTTGTTACGGAGTGTGAGAAGGGGACGTGGTCATTTCTAACCAAAACTCAAAAGACGAGGCAATGGACTGTAACTGGTTTTTATTGCTAAACATAAATCCCTGTGACCAACGCAGACTCAATGGCTCAAGCGAGCCTCACACGACGTGCGCTGATCACAGTCAAATTCACACTGATAAAGATACTGAAAACACAAGATACCACACAGAAAAGACCGCTAGAGGGCGTAACAATTATTATGGGAAGTTAGGCCGGGTAAGGCCGTAACAGGTGTCTCAGGAAGAAAATTGATTCACACTCCAAAACGCCACAAAACTTGGTAGAGATCCTCTATATCTCGGTAACTACACATGTTGAAAACATAACTAATGTCTTATTTTAGAGATAAAGGGTAACAACAGAAGTTACAACAAAAAATCTTACTTAAACTTAAAAACTTACGATAATCTTCGAGAAACAAAAGAGTTACGCGAGCAAAGTAGTCCTACGCCTTTAATATCAGCGGCTGTTTGAAACAACAGCGACCGTCATTTTTTATGCTGCTTTTTTATATATTTAAAGTGTTTTTCATAAAAAAATTAATAGCACTTTCTGAAGATAAATAAGGTACATAAAAAATCTACAACTTGTTTCTAATTGAAATTCCTTCTGCATCAGTGTACAATAACAGATGTCCAGGCGGTCCAAATTCGGTGACTCGCCCCTATATCTATACTTATAAAAGGCAATGTTTGTGTGCGTGTGTGTGTTTGTCTGCGATGTCCAGACGAACCTATCGCACTTACAGCCATGAAATTTGGTACACAGGTAGTCGTAATGGTGACTGAATGCACCTCGAAGCCGAAATTTTAAATTTTAATCTAGAATTTTTTTTATTTAATGTATTGTGTTGTTTTCGTTGATTTTTCGCACTAATTTCTCGATAGAATGGTTTCGAATAATTGTACGACAAAAATAGATAGACCATCGGAAACAGCACGCGATTTCCGTTCTAATGAAGTTAGTTTTGAATTTCTAACGTAATTTACTGAATTTTGAGAATTTTTTTAAAAATAGTCAGTTTCACCATCTAAATGTTGGTTTTGTTTTTAAATTTGTTACATCCGACTTTCTAATAACACCATTATTTTCAATTTTTTTCAGCTTATAACTAGAACGGTTCTCTCTGATTTAAAACAAGAACGGTTAAAATATCTTTTCCCGTTTTTTTTAAATTAAATTATTCCTGGGCAGATGAAAGTTATTTTTGTAGAGCGAAATTTCTTCAGCGACAGTCTTTCGGAACGCAGCATTCAATTTGATTGGATGAAGGGTCAGGCGACGTCATAACCTTCGGAGCTTTTTGTCATGTTCTAAGAATTTTTTTTCATTTTGTTGAAGTCCTGATTCCACGGGCATCGCCGTGCGCGTACTGCTAGTTTCGTATATAAGAAAGCAAAAAGAGGATAACTTTTGGTGCTTGAAATGTATTATCATAGAAAACAACATTAAAAGCGGTTGCGTGTTTGAGCAACTGGAAGCTACACCTCGTTACTTTCTCGTATACGAAGTATACAAAGAGAAAGTATTGTAATCGTCAAAAAATTCGAACTCGAGATTTTGACGAATCTCCACGTTTTAGACCTCCCTGATTCCGAAAAACACTATTTTGGAATTATGTCTGTCTGTGTGTGTGTCTGTGTGTGTGTCTGTGTGTGTGTCTGTGTGTGTGTCTGTGAACACGATAACTCGAAAACTATTAGAGCTACGGGGATGAAATTTGGTATGTGGTCTTTAAACACAATTTGTAGGTTTCTATCAACTTTTGGACGAAATCCGTCAACGGGAAGTCTGTCTGTCTGCATGTTCGAGGTCATGCGAACGCTATAACTCAAAAACTTGAAAAGCCAGATGGATAAAATTTGGTACACAGTTTTATCGTCATGAATGTAGGTCCGTATAAAATTTTGGGCCAAATCCGTCAAAGGGTTGACTGTCTGTCGGTCCGTATAATTTACTTTTGAAGAGAATCCGTCATCTCTACACGCATGCGTACTGCTTACCTCAGTTCCCGTAATACGGTCGGTCATCTTGGCTCACCGCCAAATTCTTCTCGAATAAAAGTGAATTAATTATGGAGTGTTTTCTTTTAATTTTTCTTTCACACCGAAACATTTTCAAGAGATGCATATTTGATTGCGGTTAGTTTTATTTTGTATATTTCGTAATGCATTTTTTTTCTGAGTGGATTTTGAAATGTTTTTACTCTGACAGAACGAGAGTAGTTGTTAAAAGTAAAGTTATAAAGTAACAAACCAAAATTAGTGTCAATTGATTCATCAGTTCACTTTTTTAATTTCTTAAACACTCTGCCAATGTGCATGATATTTTCAACTACAACTATCGGTAGTAAATTTGTAACATTCAGAACGGAGATATTGCTGGCAAGCTAAAAGGCTGCTTAGATGTGTGCAAATCTTTTAGTAACTTACATTAGATAATTGAAATTTGGTATGTGGTCTTCTAATTTATCCACGCGGTGGGAGGGGAAACAGCACCTTTTTGGGAAAGCATACGAGAAAGTTTAGGGGAGGCCACTCCCGCTGGTTTTTTGTATGTTTTCAACCAGATGACCATCTATAAAATACGTTTAAAAAGGAAAAGATGAATTCGGTTTGCACTTTCAACCTGACACGCACTCTTTTTCATTCTTTTTTTTAGAAATAAAAAAAATGAATCATTTTATTTATTTATTACTTGCGGATGTTACTATAGGATAAATCAAACTTTCTCTTTCGTTATTTTATTTATCCTGCGTATAAAATAACGAAACAGCAAACGATGGTTTTTTCTGTTTTAGTCGTTGTTATGAACGTCACATGGTATTACAATTTAGCATGATTTTAAAAACTTACCTGTTTATTACTTTAGTTATTTTTGTGAGAATGAAAGCGATGTGGCGATTTAATATATTAATTCACTGAATAAATTGAGATGAGAGTTAATGAGAAGTCAAAAAAGCATCTATCCTATTAAAATTCGAAGGTAAACAAACGTATGTATGTATGTATGTATATATGTATGTATGTCCGGCTATCTTCTCACGAACCGCTGAACGGAGAAGCACGCGGAAAGTACCAAAAGATGGGGAATAATCCAAGGAATCCATTTCGGCCATTTAAATTCCGAAATTATAATTAGTTAAAAAGATATTAATTAAAAACGTCGAAATGAATGAATTGACGTGCTGCCATCTATTGGCAGAATGGTGAATTCATTCACGGCGGATTCTTTTTTTTTCCTATTATTAGTTTTCGCATCCGGTGTTGCATTTTTTATATTTATTTAACGGAAGTTGGTATTTCTTTTTGAACGATCTTCTGTGTTCTTCTGTGTTTGGATTTATTAACAATTGAAAAAAAATCGTTTTCCTGCATTTTTCTTTCTTTTTTTTGTCGTACGGTGTTTTGCAACATTTACGTTTGTTGGGGAAAATAATTATTCATTTTTATCTGTTTTTTTCATTATTATTCGTTTTATTTTTTCTTTTGCAAAACAAATATCATGCTAATCTGTTTTAATTTATAAGCATAAGAATTCTCGCGTTTTCATTCAAACCAAACCAAACTGCTTTAAGGTAGTAAAAAGGCTAGAACTGAAAGTTTTAATCCAACAAGAGAGGATTCAAAACAGATTTACGTTTGTTGAGGAAGCTTAGTGACAATATTTGCAGGGAAAAAAACAGAGCCGGGTATATGAAAAAATGTGGATTACGAGAAACGTTGAGTTATTAACTATAAGGTTGGATTTAAAAATTTTAATTAAACAGTGAATATCCCATTATTCAGGATTTCCCGTGCAACGCCGGGCAAAGCAGCTAGTTTAAGTTAAAAACTGAGCTCTGAATACAAGCCTTCTACTAACAATTACTGAAACTCACAATATTTGAAATATTGAAAAAAATTTCGATTTAATTTGACAGATCTGAATGAGGCTACTGAATTCTGAGCAAAGATGAGGCTTTCTGCAGCCGACTATAAGGAATAACATTAAAAGGACTTAGAAAAATTAGTCTTAGAAATATTTTTGTAAGTTTTTATTAATACTGAATTTCTCTTTTCCTTTTTGGGTGTGCAGCATTCTAAGTAAGTTGAGAATTATTTGAATCTGTGAGAAGAAGAAGAGTACTAATCTGAAATTCGCAATTCGAGATAATCAAGTTTTCAGTTTTTTTAAGTTTGTGTAGGTACTTTCTTCTATAGAGCTTTAAAAAATCAACTAGAAAAATTAGAATAAATCTAAAATGGAATCTTAACTTAAACTTTAAACAAGAACAACACAAAAACAACAAACTTTCTTCTATACTCATTCAAATTTAAAACATGCCCAGAACCAATGAAGGGAGGCTGGTTTAGTTCTGCTCTTACACTCATCCCACATTCATCGAACCGATTTTCACTTTCTCGTATACGAAGTATGCAAAGAGAAAGTATTGTATCGTCAAAAAATTCGAACTCGAGATTTTGACGAATCTCCACGTTTTAGACCTCCCCGATTCCAAACCAGTGGGAGTGGCCTCCCCTAAACTTTCTCGTATACTGCTCAAAAATTTGTCATTTCCCCTCCCCTTGCGTGGATAAAAAAAATCGAACCTACTGTAATCCAGAATGCAACGAATATCAGAAGGTTTTTCATTGCAGATTATAGTGATTGTAAAATATTTAAGTGAAGAATCATATTAAAAGAGATGCCTATGTATTAAAACTTAGCAATATTTATTTTCCATCACACTCCAGCAAGATCCGCTATTATACGAGCGAGCGAAAGCATAACAGGAGATAAAACACATTAATCACAAACTCCGTCTCAAGGACGTAATCCTCCCGCTTAATACCAGAGATAGCTAAGTAGGCATGCGCGTGGAGATAGTTTTGAAACGAAGGCTTAATAAGTATGCGATTATACAAACCGACAGACAGTCAACCCTTGGACGGATTTGGCCCAAAATTTTATACGGACCTACATTCATGACGATAAAACTGTGTACCAAATTTTATCGATCTGGCTTTTCAAGTTTTTGAGTTATAGCGTTCGCATGACCTCGAACATACAGACAGACAGACTTCCCGTGGACGGATTTTGTCCAAAAGTTGATAGAAACCTACAAATTATGTTTCAAGTTTACATACCAAATTTCATCCCTTTATCTCTAATAGTTTTCGAGTTATCGTGTTCACAGACACACACACAGACACACACACAGACACACACACAGACAGACATAATTCCAAAATTGTGTTTTTCGGACTCAGGAAGGTCTAAAACGTGGAGATTCGTCAAAATCTCGAGTTCGAATTTTTTGACGATTACAATACTTTCTCTTTGTATACTGCATAATGAGAAAGTAAAACAATAATTTTGGAATTATGTCTGTCTGTGTGTGTGTCTGTAGTGTCTGTGTAAATGGATGTGGAACTATGATAACTTGAAACTATTGAGTGTAATGGACAAATTGGTATGGGTCTTTACACATAATTCTGTAGTTTCATCAACTTTGATAATCCTGTCATCGTGAAAGTCTGTCTGTCTGTATGTTCAGCTCAGCGTGAACGCTAACTCAAAATTGAAAAGTCTAGATGGATAAATTTATACACAGTTTTATCGTCTAATGTAGGTCCTGCAAAATTTTGGGCCAAATCCGTCCAAAGATTGATTGTTCATCGAGTTCTAATCGTCATACTTGTTCAAGTTTTGAAACTAACTCCCTGCGCATGCCTAGTGGTAAATGCCTTGGCGGCAAGGGACGCTCGAATATGAGTTTCAAAACAACAATCTGGAGGATTTTGTAAGGAAGCAAACATTTAGGAGTCTGCCAGGTCCTATAGCAAAAGAATGAGTGAGGATTTGAATTTGTTTTGATCCTTCAAACCACGTGGTTCCAACTTTTGGTTTACCACGAAGTTTATTTGACGTCTTTTATTATTCTAGTTTTTCTTACATGTGTTAGGGAGTATACGAGAAAGTTTAGGGACATCACTCCCGCTGGTTGGGAAAAGTATACGAGAAAGTTTTAGGAGAACACTCCTGCCGGAAGCTTTTATGTAGAATAGAGAAAAAAACCAAATAAGTAATTCCAACTCTTTTTTTTAACCGATTAACGGGGAAGTAACTCCTTCTTTTTTTAACCGATTGACTCCAAAAAATTGGACACAACCCACAATTAAGGTAAGAAGGTCACATACCAAATTTCCCCATTTATTCAAAAATTTGTAAAAAAGTATTATGATTAAAAACATGCGATTATACAGACCGACAGACAATCAACCCTTCGACGGATTTGATCCAAATATGATATGGACTTCATATCTATGATGATAAAACTGTGTACCAAATTTTATCCATCTAGCTATTGAAGTTTTTGAGTTATAGTGTTCACATGAACGCGGACAGACAGACAAATGCATTCTCCTGTTGACGGATTTTGTCCAAAATTTGATAGAAACTCACAAATTATGTAAAAAATCGCTTACCAAATTTCATCCCTGTATTCTAATAGCTGAAGTTACCGTGTTCACAGACACAGACAGACATAATTCCAAAATTGTGTTTTTTCGACTCAGGAGGCCTAAAATGTGTGAGATTCGTCGTACCCGAGTTCGAATTTTTGACGATTGCAATATTTCTCTTTTGTATATACTCTGTATACGAGAACGTAAAGAGAACTGTCATTCATCACTACATTCTTATCAAAACGAGAAATGCTCATTCTGAATTGTCCTTTGACTGTTCAACAAAATTTCCTGCAAATATTTCCGTAATTAAATTTCTATAAACCCATAATGTGTGCGCAAATCACAAATTAATGATGTAAATCCTCTACTTAACGGACCTATCACCATAGAATCTGCAGAACTAACTGTAAGCAGTGGGTTAAAGTCGAGAGCAAAATAACAACACCGCTTGAAAAGGTTTCGACAAATTATGTGCCCCAACAAATCAAAAGTGAATCCGTTTTTTCCTCTCCAGTGTCATCTTCCAAACAGGCGATCGCTGATGTTAGGGTCACAAACTCGCCAACGATATATTTTCTCACCCAAATTGTCAGCTCACTCATCAGAGGTGCTGTACATTTATCCGGAAGTGAGAGCATTTCCTGTCTACATTGTTCGATGGATTTGATTGGACAAAGCTTATCTGAAATGGAAATAAGAGTTGTGCAGGGGCCCCTAAGATTAATTAAATCGATCATGGGGCCCTTGACTGTTTGATGTATACAGTTTTGACACGTGGTTTATTTTAACACGCATTCTACTATGAATGTATTAAAAAATGAGACGAAAATCTCGCTCTGTAACATTTGAAGCGCCAAAAAAATAGTAAATGATAAAAACCACGATGATAAAAAAATAATAAACATTGAAAAAAATTGTCAAAGGCAACTGTTTTATAAATAAAATAAAGATTTCCGTTCAATTGTAGTTGATGTCCGTAAAAAACTTTTTTTCTTGAATGCGAGGTACATTTATGCAAATTGAAAATTGTTTTATGAAATTTTGTAAGTGCATACAAATTTGCTTTTGAGTCTATACTCATATTATTTACAATCAATTTTAAACGTCATGTTTGTTCTGAAATATTTATTTCTTCCCAAACATTTGATTTTAAAATTGTAAATTTACAAACCTGGCACACATCGACAAATTTGGGAAGGCTATATGTTCGTCTTAACTGTTTTTTTCCTGTGGTTTTTGAAAGTAATGCCTTTAATGTATTGTTCTAATTTAAATAAATTATAATTATAATTTTATTTTTTGCTTAATTTGATGGGTTTTGAGGCAAGACGCTGGTGCTCGAGAATGACAGAAACATCTTCTAAGTATCATAAGAAGACGATAAATTAAGTAGTTGATAATCACTAAAGTTTATTTACCTGTTAAAGCCTTTTGAAACAATGAGGGCCAGTTTGAAACCATGGCAGATAATGAAGGAGCGAATCTGAGCACAGCCGTCTTAGAAATTTGAGTGTTCTGTGCTAAGGTCACTCAATTTAACCTCCAAATAAAAAGGAGAACAAATAAATTGAAGCTAAAAAATATCACAAATAAAAGAAACATTCAGTTCATGTAACAGTAATAGACATACAATAATATGATAAATGCGTAAAGGTAAAACATTTGTAACATCACGACAGCACTTTTCGAGGAAGGACAGAACTTACAAAAAGGATATTCTGCATATCACCTACCCAAAGTAAAGTAATTTGCCGTCCTCATCATCAGAATCGTGGTTAAGAATTTGACACTCTATGGACAAAATAATTGTTAATAAAATGTTAGAGAAGAAGAAAAAGTCACGCGCACTTTGATTTACCTGGCAGCCACAATTTTGAAATCGGCCTGCTTTCAGAAATAGATTTTTATAATCAGCTGCAATGTAGAGTGCTCTTGCATGGATAATTTATGACTTTTCAATCACCATGGTGCCTGTATGAGTATTTTTTAAAATGATATACACGTTTAGGGCATCATTACCAAAATCGATGGCTGTATAGTCACAAGCCACCATCATATTTTTTACTTTTAACATGTCAGCAGATTAAAATTAAATAACATTTCAGTCTACAAATATAATAAAATCAGTATAGTAAAATCCTTATGCGCCTGGATCAATGACGATGGTCCTGATCTGGGAAGCATCCCAACGTTTGACCCTCGACATCGATTAGACTTGCAATGCCCAAAATACTTTTCGATCCCTGTATTGAGTTTGATCCTGAAGCTGAGGCCACAGCAAATAGTGTTCTTTAAACATCGATAGATTAATCATCACTATCAAGCAAGTCGATAGTATCGGGTTTTTGAACTACGACTGAAAAATCGATATAATGACTCTTTCAAAACTATCGAACTCTTACCTCTCTCCCGGGCAATAATTACCGATAGGCGCATTAATCGCCGATAGTTTCTAAACTATCGACTGAAACAATCGATAGTACTGACTTTCAAAACTCATCATATCACCTTTCTCCCGGGCAATACTATCGATAGGCGCATTTTCAGCCGATAGTTTCTAAACTATCGACTGAAACAATCGATAGTATCGACTTTCTCAAAACTATCGATACTCTACCTTTCTCCCGGGCAATACTATCGATAGGCGCATTTTCAGCCGATAGTTTCTAAACTATCGACTGGAAGAACACCTATCGACAGTATCGCTGGGGAGAAACTATCGATAGTATTGATAGTTTAAGGAACACTATCAGCAACTACCGTCTGTTTCTAAAGATCGTTTGAAAACAGACTATGCAAAGTATTATACTATTAACAAACTATGGAATCTATATGTTAGCGTTAAAGTATGAAATCCGTTATTCTATAGAATACCTAGTTATTCTATAGAATAACTGATCAAGTCAGTTAAAGTGTTAAATAAACTTTTATTTTACACTTTAACTAGTTATTCTATAGAATAACGGTCCACGCATCGTTAAAGTGTAAAATAGCCGACATGATGCAGCCTGTTTGTTAGTCAGATTGGTTATTTGTATTTTCAGCATCTGAAGTAAGCACCGGATTTTTTTTTATTTTTAAGAAACATCCTACGTCTTCGCTAGTAGCGGGAACCGGAAAATGTAAGGAATCTGCGTTTTTAAATACTGACATGAAGTAGGAAAAATTGTGCTCTCGCGATGCCTGCGGCATCTGAAGTGGGCGCCGGGCAAATTTTTTTAACTTCCGCTAGCAGCGGGAGACGGATCCCAGTAGCTTCGCTAGCTCATTGAATGTAAGGAATCTGCGTTTATAGTGGAATTTGTCCATAACTTTGTTCCTAATAGAGATACCGAGACAATTCCTGTATATTCTGGAACCTTCATTTTGTCACCAAGTTCGCCACATTTCTCGCCAAGGTTCCTAAACACTCGCCAAGTTTGTCGCCAAGGTCGAGTGTCATTGACTTCCTTTCAATACGTATTCCTGTAAATCTCTCTTTCCAACTATAAGAATAATATGGCAAGAAAGCGACATTACAGTTTTATGACACTATTATAGTGGTTTTAATTTTCCATCGGTTATGGCTGATATGCAATCAGTGCGAAATTTAGAAAAAAGCGGACTTGTTTTAATGTCATAATGTTTATTTTACACTTTAACGGTCTATCATTAGTTATTCTATAGAATACCTAGTTATTTCATAGAATAACTAGGTAAAGTATGAAATAAATAATTTATTTTACACTTTAACTGACATGATCAGTTATTCTATAGAATAACTAGTTATTCTATAGAATAACTGAATTATACACTTTAACGGTGACATATATATATATATAAAAGAGAAAAGTATGTGTGTGTGTGTTTGTTCGTTTTTTTGGTTCTTTATGCACGTCCACACCGTTAGACTTACGACGACCAAATTTCACACAGTGATGGATTAGCACAAGAGAGAGTTAACGCAGTAAAAATTATTTTAAAATTCGAATTATATTTTTATTTATTTAATTAAATAATGAACATTAAGCTATTTTAAGTCGTTTTTCGCCGATAACTTCCGAAATACTTATGGTGCGAAAATTATTTTTACATCACATTAAAGAGCAAACAATTATCTTTTTAATGAAACCAATTTAATTGTTGTACAGTGTTTTCTCTAACTGTAATTAACGTTTCAGAATTCATTTTAAACTCAAATTTCAACAATGATTGCTATAAAATAAAATTCAAACTAATATATTTTTTCACCAAATCCTTTATTCACGTGTTTTTACCACTGTTAAATCTAAGAAAATATTGCTTTTTTTGGACAAGGTAAAGATTCTTACTTCCGCTGTTATTTAACATCTTGCACATAACCTCCGTTTTTATTTCGTAGCTTTTAATATCCACTCAAATATCCATTGACGTTAGTTTAGTTAGCACGCGATGTGAGTTTCAGTTTGATTTTATTTATAGTATTAATGGAGAATATTTATATTTAGTTTTCATTCCCCTAACTGAGGCTTAAAGTATTCTTTTTGTTCGAACATTCCTCTTCAGCGAAATTCTTTCGAGTGAGAATTGTTCTCGAGAGCTTTTGACTTTCTTTTGTCTTATTTATAAAATATTTTATTTAGAAGCTTCGCAGTAACCAAGTTATGTAGTATAAGTATATTTGTACATTGTAAAATTGTATTAGTTATTTAACTATATATTGTTTAAAATAAATGCTCTTTTTTTCGAATTTTCTCGCATTTTCATTCAAACCATACTGTTATAAGGTTATAGAAAAAGCTATATTTGAACGTTTTAATTCAAAAAGAAAGCATTCAAAGAAGATTTACGTTTGTTGGGGAAAGTTGGTAATAATATTTTTAGGGGGAAAAAACCCCAGGGGGCCGGTATATGAAAAAATATGGATCCCGAGCAACGCCGGGTTTTCAGCTAGTGTATCATAATTTTTAAAAATTCAGCTGGCACAATATGCTTGTTGCTTTTCTCTTGGCGTAAGTTTTAACACAGATTACTGTTATTGTTTTTTAAATGCGACTGAAACAGATTATTATAATTTTTGATTAAATGTCGCTGAAACAGATTACTGTTATTTTTCATTAAATGCTGCTGAACCGCTTACTGCGATTGTTCATTAAATGGGAAATATTGTTCTCTATTAATAATACTCTGACATCAATAGTCATATTGTTAATATCAAATATCACTATTACTGCCACGTTTTTATAATATTCATCAGGATTGAAATTATAGAGTCGAAGTTAATAAATTTAATCAGTAGAATAAAAAAAACATGGAGGTAAGTCCGGGCTACATAGAGGCTGTGACACGTATTATATTCTTTTTTAATCCAATTAATATGTAATAATATTTCAAACTTGAGGGTATGTGTAGCGGTGGTACGCAAGGCATCCAACCAGATGTATACGCATCAGGTCGTTTCTTTTGATGTGTTGGATGAAGGTTTTCAAAACTGTGTACAGTCCACTGATGGTCATATAGGCAGGCAACGATCATCTCGAAAAGTTGATAGCAACTGTGTTAATCATGATGGTGTTCTAGATGGAATACGGTTAAAATTATCTTTCTGTAGAAACTAAGTACGTTCTTTCATTTGCAGGTTTTAATCAGCGAACTGATGAAGATTGGGTAAAGCGCGCCTTTTCTAAATGCCGAACACTCGATTAAACGAAAACATGTCAGTAAATTCGGAACTCTGCTAAATCGTGAATTGTGGCATAAACGACATTTAGAAAAGGTTGTTTAATACAGTTGGACCTCTATTTAACGAAGTCGCTAAACCCCCCAAAAAGTTCGTTATATGGAAAATTCGTTAAATAGAGATTCACCTTTTAAAATATTTTAAACTACACAAAACACATTTTAAATTCATAAACACTAAATATTATTAAAAAAGTAATTAATCACACCTTTATTTTGTAAATTAATATCTATTTGTTTCATATATTTTACCCATCAAAAAGAAATCTGCAAGGAAAACAAGAATAAAACAAAACATTGTCCGGGAATACACTGTATTTTCAATTTTTAAAAATAATTTTATATTAAAATTAATGAATTTTAGCATTTTATCATACGAAGGTTTGTTGATTTCTGCATCATGATCATTTCCATCTTCGTCTTCATCGCAATTCATTACTGTATTGTTTTTATTTTTCACACTGTCCACTTCAAAACTGCCTCATCCACATCTTCATAGACACATGCTTTTAAACGTTTTGAACAAGAATTCGATGAATCATAATTTTGTATCTTATGACGATTTTTTTATTATGGTTGATAAGCTGTTTGGAGGAATACCAAATTTTAAAGAATATCCTTTTTTTTTCACGCCTTTACCCACCTCATGAAGAATTAAATTTTTTTCTTTGGTGCTCAAACACTTTCGCTTTGACATTTTCCAGCTTCAAGGTCATTGATCACCACAAAATGTGTTAAAAGAAAGAATAAGTTTGAAATGTTCAGAAATATTTTGAGAAATAGGGAGAAAAAAATATAGGATCACAAGAAAAAGTTCGTTAAATAGAGAATGCATTTCGCTATTTGGAGGTTATTTTACGAAGAAATTCGCAAAATGTTCTTGGTTCTAAGGAAAAGTTCGCAAAATAGAGAAATTCGCAAAATGGAGGTTCGTTAAATAGAGGTCCGACTGTAAATTGTGCTGTAAATAAGGTTCTGATGACCACGGCGCAAAGGCTTTCCAAATGAGAGATGACCCGTCAGTTGTGGGATCATGGTATGGAAGCCAAACGCACATTCTCTAAAACCCTGCATATACTTGCGAACCGTTCGCGAGCAGCTGATTCGCAGGTTAAGACGGAGTTTTCAGAGTTGAACGAACTGTTCTCCGCGATCCAAATCTAGTCGGTTTTTCGTCGAACATAAAGGGACTTGCAGTTTACACTGGGACGTTTTCGTCTTTCCGCCCGAACCTTCAACGAATCCTTTATCTCAGACATAAATGGAAGATAAAAGATTCCCGAATCTAAACGCATCCAAAGACCCTTACCTCCCATCCATAGACGACTGACAAGACATCATTGATGGTTCCTAGTTTCGCTGCTTTCCAATAGTTCGGAGTTGGCTCTTTGTGAAAATAATTTCAACGAACTGCTCGCGGACCGTTCGGCTTGCAACTGCATCAGCTTCTTTGAAAGTACAAATTACACTGCTTGCAGTAAATTGCAAGGAGGAACGGAACGCTACATCAGTCCATCTCGGATCTTTTCTAATAATAGATTCTGGAAGGCTGATACGAAGGAGGGTTGTATGCAAGGTGTCCAGAAGTGTGTGAACCTCTCACACCACGCCAACGAAATATAAGGCTTAATTGGGCACGCACACACGCAAATGGAGATCTGTCTGTTTTACTATTGAGTGAAGATTTTGTTTTCAAAGTGACTCAAGAAGAGTTTTGGTCTGCGAGAGCCGAGAACCCGCTATCATCCCAGTCATATTTATGAGAGACCGATTTAATGGGTCCAGTTTGCGTGTGTGGGCAGGTATCTCTTTTGATGTTTGCACTGACTTGTATATCGTCCGAAAAGGCACCGTTAATGTTCATCTATACAGAGGCGACATGCTTGGCCCAATTGTTTGTCCTTACGCATGTGCAGTGGGTGAGTCCTTCATCCTACAAGACAATGCTAAACCACTCGGAGCTCGGTTGGTGGAGAACGATCATCGAGAGGAGACTATAGTACGTATCGGTTGGTCAGCACGTTCTCCTGATTTGAAGCCGATTCAGCAGATTTGGGATGCTCCAGGGAGACGTATTGCTTCATTTAAAGAGTCCCCTCGCAACCCATTAGGGTCTTCGAATTGCCTTGACACAACAATCGGCTTTGGTGCCGCCTGATTTGATAAATACCATCATTTAGAGTATGGAGTATCGCTGTCGTGCCTCTGTTAGCAGGCCATACACATCTCTTCCAAAATGGAATTTTTAGATTGGGAGGAAAAAGCAATCGTCAGTTTTAAAAACCGATGGGAATTGGCATAGCGGAATGGCAAAGCTGGAATTCCTACGAACTCAAAATCCAACACTTCATGCGCCGACTCCAATTTTGGGCCTCGATGCGAGGGAAGCGAAGGTCAAAGGATTTGCCTAGATTTCGTCGCGACGAGGCTAGAAAATCGGAAATCCGCCTTGTGTGGGTGGAGAAATAGGGGGGTGGTCGAAGAGCGACGGTAGGGGGAATAAAAGAGCTGCGGTGGTAGAGCACTTTGGAGCCTCCGTGAATGACGTGCCTCATTTTCTGACTTGAATGGGTGGAAAAAAATAGTCTTGGGACAAATGGAATGGAGTTGCCCAGCTTTAGAAGTGATCACATTCTATACTGAAGCTGATCACACATTGAATTCATATACTCTGTTTTTACTTTCTCGTATGCGATGTATATAAAGACTAAAGGGAAACTATATTGTTATCGTCAGGAAATTCCACCTCGAGATTTTGATGAATTTCCACGTTGTAGACCTCTTTGGGTCATAAAAACACAATTTCGGAATTATGTCCGTTTGTCTGTGAACACGATAAGTCAAAAACGGTTTGAGCTACACGGACGATCTTTGGTATATGGTCTTTACACCAAATTTCTATCAACTTTTGGGCGAAATCCGTTCATGGGAAGTCTGTCTGTCTATGCATGATAACTCAAAAACTTAAATAACCAGATAGATAAAATTTGGTACATAATTTTATCATCAGAACTGCAAATCCGTATCAAATTTTAGTCCAAATCCGCCGAAGGGTTGTCTGTCTGTCGGTATGTATATTCGCAACCATGTGAACATGATAACTCCAAAGCGCAATGATTTATATAAATGAAATTTGGTATGCGGCCTCCTGACTGTAATTGTAAATCTGCATCAAATTTTAGTTTTCAATCGGTCGAAAAAAAGACGTTCAAAATGCATATACAGTTTTCTTCACTATTTTATGATGCACAAAATGCGAAATATTTTGTGTCGGCGTCCGATTGAAGTATTTTACTTCCACTTGTATCGTTGTCCTTTCGCTTTGCCGCGGTCTCCAACAGCAATACAAATCTGAGTACCCGTGCCTTGCTGAAGGTCCGCAATATGACATATTTGTTTGGGAGTATACGAGACATGCCACTCCCGCTGGTTTGGTATGTTTCCGTTTTATTTATTTTCGAGACAGAAAATATTTCCATTTTTTTTTCGTGCCTATATATTTTTGCCTATTTTTGATGAATTCAAATAAATAGAAATTTTGCAATCACAGTTTTTATGATTTTTTTCTTAATTATTGGAAACCAGTATACTTCGTATAGTTACATACGTTTATCAAGAAAAGATGCTGCCAGGGTTAATTTTGCAGCTAGCAGGGCCGTCTTAACAAATTTGACCACCGTGGGCTGGAAATAATTTGGCGCCCAACCAGAATCGTAACTTGGAATTTCAGCACTTATGACCCAACGAAAATATTTGTACCTACCTTATAAAACAATCGAGAGAAAAAGTCACCTACTCTCTGATTAAGGCTTTACGATTCTGCAAATCGGCGATCTTTCAAAATAGGATTTTGGAAACCAAATTGCCCAACTACTGATTGTACACATTATCAATTTTAATAGTTTCATTGCATAAAAAGTATATTTTTCAATTCTCTTTTGCATATTAATTTAATACAAAGATACAATACTGTAGTTAATATACAATACTGTAGTTACTGTAATAAAAGAAATGAAATCAAATATATATAAGAAATTTATATTTTATTTAATATTTTTAAAATTATTTATTTCATTGATACAAAAGTATTAATTTAATTTATATTAAAATATACGCATATCTATTTAACATTTCAAAATCGATGCATAATCTAGTTACAAGCCCTAATCATGTTTTTACTTTTACATATTAAAAATTACGATTAAATAAATTTTTTAAATGAACTAATTTTTCAAAATTAAGATAGAATCAGTAAAGTACGTTTTAAGCAGTTTTAGGCGCCCTTGGATAAGTGGCACCTCTGGTATGCAATCCAATTATATCTTAGAATATGACGACCTTGGACATTAGGCATAGGTAACATGCTTTAAACGCGCGAAACACTTTAAGATTACTTCGAACA
>BGPR01017323.1:0-13304 GCA_013235015.1 Araneus ventricosus | reverse complement strand
CCAGGTTCCTCAAGCGAAACACAAATTTGAGGTAGTTCCCCTGAAAATCTTCCAGGATGGCAATCTATTCTGATATATAGGAGGTATGTCATATTTCTACCACAGGCATGCATAGATTTCTACATCAGGTACACAGGGTGTACGAGAAAGATCTTTATTATTCTAAACATTAATAACAAAAATTTGAAAAGGAGAAATGAAATAAAATTTGCGACAAAAGAATGAAGAAATCTGACAGTGTTTTACAATGCCTTCAATGTAGCTGTATGTGAGCTCCTTTAGTTGAACGAAAAATGTCTAGTCTGCCCTACATTTCCCGCCAAGTTTCTTGTAAAATTTACGATGTAACAGTGAGGATTGCTAATTGTATCCTTTTCTTTAAAACGGAAATATCAGACATAGGTCTTTTATAAACAAAATTTATCACATTAGCCTACAAGAAGTAATCCATTGGATGGTAATCCAGTGGGTGATCTCGAAACTTTAGGCATTGCTCCTTCACGACCAATCAATCGTTTGGGAAACACTCTATTTACTTTAACACTAAAATAATTCAAGTAAAAGACATGTCCAATGAGATGGAGCCCCATCCTTCTGAAATAAAACATTTGGCTTGTAAATGTTCCAGTTGTGGAATAACAAACGACTTCAGAAGATCCCAGTATACATCACCGTTAATCGTCTTCTACACAAAGAAGAAAGGACCCCGATTGCAGTGTCGTATAAAAGACCCCACCAAGCATAAAGTTTAGGTCTATTTCGTACATGTTCGACTGAAAAGTTTGGGTTTTATGAGCCCCATATCCTAACGTTATGACGAGG
Source organism: Araneus ventricosus (assembly GCA_013235015.1). Classification (NCBI taxonomy): domain Eukaryota; kingdom Metazoa; phylum Arthropoda; class Arachnida; order Araneae; family Araneidae; genus Araneus; species Araneus ventricosus. Next base: position 12,482 of record BGPR01017323.1, on the reverse strand, counting down.
AAACCTCCAGACCCATGGAATGTGCTCATGTAGAACTACATTGAAGATAGTGTAAAAAAATCTGTTAGCTTTTTTAATTCTATTGCCGCAAACTGCATTTTATCTCACCTTTTCGTATTTTTGTTATTAAAGTTTAAAATAATAAAGGTCTTTGTTGAACACTCTGTATATCTCATACTACAAAGACGATTTGATCAACAGAAAATGCCAGTCTTCCCTTTATGAGGAATCCTTCATTCGACGAAACATACATCAACGATTTTACAACAGGAAGAAAATTTACTTATTCTTAATGAAGTTAATTAGTTACTAAGTTTAAACTTAACCACTTAAAGAAACAAAATAACACAGATCTCAATAAATGGCTGCAAAATTTTTTTAACACTATGCTATCTTTCAAACTATGCTTAACTAAATTTTATTAAACATGTTACATAAAAATACAGTATACTTTTACAATGAATGATTTTTACATTAAAGTTTTTTATTCTTAAAAGCAAACTAATCATCTGAAGTAACTATTCCATTTACTTGGCTCTGGAACTTAATAGTTATAACATTAAGTTTGCAGTCTACAATATCTCCCTACAACGGTTGAAGCTTGTGTCCCACTTGTAGCCAGGATCACATTTAGGTGACTTGGTGTCCCCCATCTCACAGCCGAACATGTTGCAGAAAGGCATCGTGATCCCTTGCTGAATGAGTATTTTATTTTGTTGTTTTTCGTTAGAAATAATCGAATCGTTCTGATGCAAATATCCCACGGTTGATGTGACTGATCTGAAATATTTGGCCAGCTTCGGTATGTTACCATCTTGAGCAGAACTTGGATTAGGCGTGTCTAGAAACAAGATGGTAATGCACGCCATTACCCAGAAGAAGCAATAAGATGTTGAATGCTTCATCTTCACCTGAAAAACAAGCATCAAAAGCAGATTGTATTGGGTTTGTGTAAAGAGAATGTTTTGATAAAATTTAATATTCTCGTTTGGCAACAGTAATATTTGTGAGTCCGTGTAATTGAATCATAGATTGCTGAAAGCCTCATGAGTCAATAATGTCTAAATGCTAGAGTTTAAAAAAAAGATTAATTTTTTTAATCAATGAACATTTACCTAGTAGATTTTACATACCTATAATGTGACTTTACTTGGCCCTTGTCATTACTTCACTGAATATTTAAATATCCCTTTACGGGCTGCCCATAAATGATGTCACACTTTTTTCAATATTTTTGACCCCGGCTTTGTCACAAAGTGTCACACTTCACAATACCCCCCTTGTCACATGTCACGCTATATTACATAAACATATACTTGTAGTTCAGAAACGAAGCACTACGTTATAGATCATATATAAAATTTTATTTTTAAACTTTAATTATGTGTTTTAATGACATTTGTGAGCATAACAATAATAATGATTGTATTTGTACTTATTGTGTATGAAATAAGATTAAGGTTTACAACAAAAACCTAATTAATATACAATAGTAATAAAATATTCATATAAAAGAGCAATTGAAAGCAGTAGTATTTTGGAATTTGATATATTTTGCTTTAATTCTTATCTTTACTTTATGAACACAAAATACTCTTAAACAGATTGAATTTAAAAAGAAAAACGCCTCAATAAAATCAACCTGTTTGTGCCGCTACCAGTTCTTCCACTCACCCAGGTGGGGCGAAGTATCTTTTGTTGGACATTTCAAGGGTGTGACAGGGGGAGGTTTTCTTCTAATGGTAAAGAATTTCTGCTGCTACCATATTCTCAGAACCTACCCTGAATGCAGTTTTCGAAAAGAAAGGAATATAAGTGAGAAAAAAATCACATGAAAGTTGTTTTAACCCCGATTAAAAAATACCCCCAAATTCTGGTAATTTCAAAATTTAATCTGCTGATTTTAAATGTTTTTATTTTAACCAAAATGTGTGATGTCACACTTCTTGTTACTCCTTCCTCCCTATGTGACAAACTGTCACAATTTCACGAACCGCCATCCCCCCTCCAAGCGTGACATCGTTTGTGGACGGCCCCTTAGAATGTGAAAACAGTAAAAATGGGATTTTGACAAAAACTCCTTCATTAAACGATTCAATTAATGACGCCTTTAAGTGAAATTCTTGACGCTAAGCTTTTTAAAAAGGTTTATTAAGTACACAGACTAACAACAATAATAATTTGCAGCCAACATAAATTGCAATGAATAATTTTCACAAAGGTAATGAGTCATCATTCTTTGTAAATTAAGCCGTTGTGTAAATTACAGTAGAGGAAACAGACATGCTCTGTCATCCATCTAATACTCAGGGGGAAAACAGATGCATCAAAATATACAACAGAAAGAATACATGCATTAAATATAATGAAAGTATGCATGAACGAATATTTAATGAGAAAACAGAAGCTGTAAACATTATTATTTATTATTAAGCTTTATATTAAAACAATTTTTTATGGAATAATGCACAGATGCATTGTGAATGGTTAGAAATATAAATATAATACCTCAGGAATAAATATAGTAAACAAATTTTTGATTTCGATGAATGAGCATCAAAGACTTATTTTCTTCTAATTTGAAAAAATACAATTTCTAAGTAAACAGCAAAACAAAACTTTGCAATTTTGCACAATTATAGAATTCTAAGAATTCAACGGTTATCATTACAGAAACATTTTCGATTATAATTAAAAGGATATATTTGACTGAAATGAGTGCCAGACGATTATTTAAAACATTTCGAAAGCTATTTTGAGTAAAATCTTATTTATTCTTCTTTATAATGGTGACGAAATAAATACACAGTATTTATACAATCGATATAAAGCCAGTCTGTGTGGACGAGTTTACTATTTTGTTTATTTGGGGTAATGTAGAAGTTCCGCCGACTTCCGGTGTAATGCTTCGTCAATAGGAATATTCAAAATTTCGATGTTCCTATTGCTTTACTGATCAACGGTTATCATTACTGAAACATTTTCGATTATAATTAAAAGGATATGTTCGACTGAAATGAGTGCCAGACTATTATTTAAAACATTGCGAAAGCTATTTTGTATAAAAATCTTATCTATTCTTCTTTATAATGGTGACGAAATCAATACACAGTATTTATACAATCGATATAAAGCCAGTCTGTGTGGATGAGTTTACTATTTTGTTTATTCAGGGTAATGTAGAATTTCCGCAGACTTCCGGTGTAATGCTTCGTCAATAGGAATATTCAAAATTTAGATGTTCTTATAGCTTTACTGTTCAGCAACGGATTCCAAAACTATAACTTTTGGACGATTTTATACCGGAAAACAGTGTCAGGCAATGAGTCATATGAACGCATTTCTGTAGTTCTTTGTTAGATCACGCTCAGTAAAATGTAAACTTCACCCTTCCATTCTTATTCCCTCCCCCTATTTTGATGAAAATAACTCCGACAAGCGCCTGAGCAAAAGCGCAGAGTGTTTCCGGATCCGTTGCTAAACAATAGCTCTCTATGTTTACTTAAAATAAGACCATCATTTTGTGAAAAGGCTGCCAAAATTTTTGATGACTTCGAAGGTATTTTTGTCGGTTGAAATTTTAACCAAACGATGCAGCTAATTACAAACGTTCCATTTGGAATTTAGCCGTTTTTTAAGCCTTTTTAAATAAATAGAATTAAACGTTTTCAAAGAGTACAGAATTCAATGCTTTGTGTGCTAAGGAAAGAATGAGTTCGACCTTGGCTCTTGATACAATATCCAAACGGATTTGGTGATTGGTTAAATCGGGAGGTTACCGGAAAACGGTCTGTGAATCAGAAACAAACAAAACAGAAAAGTCGTTCATATGTCAGCAATGACCATTAACATCTATGATTCTCTCTCCCACTTTCAGTATGGCTTGAAACTTATGCAAATATTTTTTTTTCATTGTGATTTGTTCCAGTTGGGTGTTTTCTTTAATAAACCATAAACAAATTTTCTTTCCTGAAAATCACAAAATTACTTAAATTGCACAGTAAAATACAATATATATATACTTATATGTTTGTTTTGTTATTTCAAAAATTAAATAAATGAAATTTTCAATCCAACTATTCAGGATTCTTCAAAAATGCCTGGAAAATTTGTGAAGGTAAGTAGAGGAGAACGAAACAAATAGATTTTACACATAATTTGCAAAAAATCCTTAATAAGTTTAAATATACATACAGTGGACGCCGCTTAATTTTATCACGGTTAATGTTATCATTCACTTTAAATTATCGAAAACCCCTGGTTCCGAACCGACGTATTCAAACGTATACAAAAATACATGTTTAGTGCGATCACTAAATCGGTTAATGTCATCAGTTTGGCCGATCCTTCATTTACAAACAAAGTTAACGATTGACGTTCGTGGAATTTCTCGTTCCACTCTAAAGGCAACATCTAGGAATGCATCTCTTAACAAGTTCCTACAATTGGATATCGGTTGACACGATCAGAAACTGCTTCTGTGAAACATAGGATGAAAAACTTACAATTGTCATTGAACCCTCTGAAGGTATACTAAAGGAAGAGCTGGATGTCCATTGACGAGAACATTCCAGTAGCTGCCACGCTGACAGACATGGACATTTGCCAAGCTGTTTGTGAGCAAGATCAAGCAATAAAAGTTGATGATTCCGACGGGGAGGAATGTATTGAAGAAAACCCTCCAACGAACGCCAAAATGAGGCAAGCGTATGATATATTGAAACGTGGCGTGTAACACCGTTAAACAATTTTTTTAAAAAAAATACGAGTACGAACAATATATAAGTGAACAATGATGGAATAATTGTCGACAAATAACAACTAATGAATTTTTCAATTGTTATTTTTGAAATAAATTATAGATAGCCCTGAGGAAAGTTTTTTTTATTCTTTTCCCTGGATGTGATAAAAATCCGGTTGATTTTACGCAATTCGATTATTGTTATCAATCAATTAATGTTATCACAATTCTTAAGCCCCGAAGAGATCACATTAATCGGCAGTGGTATATTTTCATATGAATTTCGTAAAATATTTAATGTGTTTAAAAAAATCTCAAATAATTGTAATATAATAAGTGTACTGTGAAATGTATAGAACATAAGTTAAATAAATTCTGTAGTTAAATTAGTATTAACATAAAAACGATATCAATCTTGACAATTCTGCGTGCTTATCCTATCTATATATTATGATTATAGTTGTCAATACAACATACATCACTTCAACACATTTACAAGGATTCTTCTTAAAATTTTTATACTGGTATATGTGTTACAGTCAATGTGAGTAATCGGTTCTTATGTATAATCACAGCGGTAATTTTGCATAACAATCGGCCATTATATATAATAACCTCTTAAAAAATCCAGTTATTATATACAATTACTGCGATGATTATATATAATAACCGATTTACAACATTGATTGTAACATATTTACATCTTTAAAGTTATTAGTATTTAAAATATTGAGATAAAAATTAATCTATTTCTTGTAACATCTTTAGAAGAATTTGATATTAATTCATAGATTAGTGAAGATATTTTTTACAATTATCAGCATTAATAAATGCAGTTAAGAAAAAGTAACTGAAAAACAAAAGTGATTTATTCTGAGTATTCTTTATTTATAAATATGATTATGAGTATATGAAAATATTTTAGTTATATGTGTTCATAAATTATTAGTGGAATCATATCACAAAACGAAGTAAAAACCATTTTGTAGTTCGAACTTCATTATTGCATGAAGCTTTTGATTCTTTAAATTTAGTTTGGACAGATTTAAAATTAAACATATATACTTAAGTTATGGTACACCAGATGACTAGAATCTACAAGGAATGACTCAGAATTGCTAATTTATCAAACCTTTTCCTGTCAAATAAGATTATAAAATTTTTCATCAATCTTAATTTTATATTTTAAACTACTTTAAAATAAAATTTAATGTAAAAAAGTCGGTGACTCAGCTAATATATATGATTGTGAATGAATTTAAAATATTAAGAACCAGATCGAAAATAAAGGTGAATTTTTGATTGCAGTTAAATTGACATTATAATGTTCCTAAAAAATAACCAAACACTTTACACTCTATTACAAGGAAACAAAATAAAACATTAAATTTCCATTTTTATTCAGTTATTTAATTTTTTTGCATTTTTGCCAATTATTTTTTACTTTATATTCAACTTTTGGATTATTGTAAATAGTAATTTGTTTTCTATTGCAGTTTTTGGACCAGAGTAAATATCATCACAAACCTTGAATTATGTTTTAATTATGTTAAAATCAAAATATTTTTTTAAAACTGAATATTCAAATTTATACGTATTTCAAGACATTCTGTAACGTTATTCACAGAGTTTTATTTTTAAGTTCGATTACCTAAAAAATGACTTATTCGCTTCTATAATTTGCAGTTTAAAACGAGCACATTTTTTATCAATCAACACTTGCTCATTCTGACGCACAGTAAACACAGCAGACGATATCTTTAAGAAAAAGAATATTATTTCCATTCCACTTACCTTCCGGTGGTTTAATAACAGCTGCCCTTGTGTTTGGGTAAATGGAGAATGACATATACAAATTCAGTTTCTTTCTGACTTTGTTCTTTTATTTGTTTGTTTGTGACTTCAGTTCTTTTCATTTCCATCTCGGTGTTTTCTCAGCGCTCTAACAAACACACTGTTTTTCTTTCTCTTGTCATACCTTTATACTTGCTTATGAACGATGCAGAATTTATTCTTGCCATCTACTTCTTATTTGTACATAGGATAGCATGAAAAAATGTGTGGTGTTTCGATCTCTATTGCATGGTTTGCATCTCTGTGCAGCCAAATATAACCAACTTCGATCTACCTATTATTCCTATCATTAGATTTCGATTTATACAAAAAAAGTTCAAATTTTTGAAAACAAATACAATATGGCGCGGTACACACAGTTGGACAGGTCAATTATTCGAAAAAAGTGCAGTAATCACAATTTCAACAATAAATTTTAATTTGGCAAAGTTGATACATTTAGTACATGTTACGTATTTAGGCAAAATGGAGCACCTCCTCATACTGTATTATATGTTCAACAAGTTCTAAAACAACATTTTACAGATTCCCAGAGACGAGCATGACGTGCATGCCGTTGTAGATAGCTACCGCGTTTCCCAGAACTCACCCACTTTCTGATTGTAGGGTCATCTGAAAAGTTTGGTTATAATAGGAACATTGATAACCACTTTGAAAGTAGCACTGCAAGTCTTACAAATCAACACAGAACTTCTGCTTGATAGAACATGCAATTGAAAATATGCATTTTTCGGAAATTTGGAGGTCAATGGACCTTATGCACCGTTTGGGTTCGAGAGTATAGAAAAACAGCTGTGGAGGAATAAACAAAACGAACGGCCTATAAGCGACTCAGAAATAAAAGCAGTTCTGAGTCAGATGTTTAAGACTGACCAATGGCTGACTCCGGCAGGTCACGTGTCGGAGGATGTGACGTCACATGCATAAGGTCCATTCATTGAACCACATGTATCAATGATAAATCAAAGCAGAAATGCTGCGTGATAGAACATGCAGTAGAAAAAATGTATTTTTAGGAACACTTGGAGGTCAATTCATTGAACCACATGTATCAATGATAAATCAACGCAAAACTGCTGCGTTTATTTATCATTGATAACAATTGAAAATATGCCTTTTTAGGAACACTTGGAGGTCAATTCATTGAACCACGTACATCAATGAAAAATCAACGCAGAACTGCGGCGTGATAGAACATTCAATCGAAAAAATGCATTTTTAGGAACACTTGGAGGTCAATTCATTGAACAACATGTATCAATGATAAATCAACGCATAACTGCTGCATGATAGAGCATGCAATTGAACAAATGCATTTTCGGAGCATTTTGAGATCAATTCATTGAACCACATATATCAATGATAAATCAACGCAGAATTGCTGCGTGGTAGAACATGCAATTTGAAAATATGCATATTTCGGAACACTTGGAGGTCAATTCATTGAACCACATGTATCAATGATAAATCAAAGCAGAAATGCTGCGTGATAGAATATGCAGTCGAAAGAAATGCATTTTTCGGAACACTTGGAGGTCAATTCATTGAACCACATATTTACCAAAATGAAATTTATAGAGAAGATTGTAATTTATGTAATCCATTGGACTAAATGACAGAGCCAACTGCCTTTAAGGCACCATATTGCCTGAATTGGTGAAAATTGGAACTTTTCTTGCATAAATCGAATTATTCGCTTCTAATTAGGATCGAAATAGTAAGTAGGCCCAATTTGGTTAGGTTTGGATGAACAGATTTTTCTACAACAGAGTTCCAAATTCGTAACGTTATTTTATGATCACACTGTATTTTATAATTTCTGATGATTAGTATAATACTAAAGAAATAATGAAGGTATCATGAAAATGGTAAGAACGTTTCTTTATTATTCTTTCACTAGGGCTGTGTAAATGGGTACCAATTTTGCAACATCAAAAATTTGTTGCGAGTCTGAGCATTTTTGTTGGCTGCCCGTTTTATACAGTTAGAATATATCAAATTCTTCAGTATATTCTTCCCTTTAAACTGGCGTTTTCGAAACCAATCACTTGATTAAGTGTAAAAATTAAAATCAATATCTAAATATGTGGTCACAGATGTCCTATCTCGTCTGTGTACTTCCCTTCCTATTAAAATTCACAAACAGTGAAGAGAAACCTTTAATTTTTTCTTTAGCATTTGGGGTTTTCTCTTGTTATTTAAAAATACTTAAGACCTGGTTTCTGGGGTAGAAAATAATCTTTTAATAATTTTCTGATAGTTGTTTGAGAGAGGGTCAATGAACAGTACTTCAGCAGTACTACTGGTCATTGCTGCAGTTCACTAATCAGCAGCAGTAATGAGACATATATTAACCCTTTCGGGACGACGCGCTTTCGTCAAAGACCTTCCTACGGGACAGAGCGGAGGAGAAAGGAACTGTCCCACAAGACGGGGGTTTTGCGTCTCTAAGCCAAACTTCAGAAAAAAATCACAGAAAAAAGTTTAAGTCCTAACGTCGTAATTTTTGGTAACATTTTAGATTATTACTTAAGCTGTGATATACGTTAAAATTAGTATTAAATTCTCATTTTAATTTAATTTATTTGAAAATATATATAAAAAGTTTGCTTACCTTGAGAAATAATTTTGAAAAGCACTATTCTAATTCTTCTGAAATTTTAATAGGCAAAATACATAAATAAACTTTAAGATTAATAAAAAAAAATACCACAAAGACTATTTACAAGAAGAAGTAACAAAATTTTGAAATGAAACTGAGTGCTGTAAACCTCGAAACAGGGAGGCTGGCTGTAAACACAAAGAAATCACTAGAAATATCACTTTTTAACTCTTTACAGAATGAACCATCACTTTCATCTACTATGTCACTAATTGGTTCCTTTGTCATATGAGCATGTTCTTTCTCTGATAAATAACGCTTTCTCGCCATATTACTGGCTTTCCCAATTAAAAAGCAAAATACGCCATATATATATATACGGAAGCAACGCAATGTGTAGCTGGGGTTACGGTAAAACCCAAAAGAACCCCACTTAGTATCTAAAAGAAATAAATAAAAGTTTTCGGAAACATAAAGAAACGCGAACCACGTGGAGAGTGAAACATCCCAGCTCTGCTTGTTTACATCACGTTTTAGCTCCTCCCCTGCAACAGCTGATGAGAAACTACCGAATTCAGGCAGAACTGAAGGTCAGGCTCCGATAATTATGTTCAATTCAAAATAAATGGGCACAGGGCGCCATCTAGTGGTATTTTAAAAATTATTTCAGCTCAAAATGCATATATGCATCACCCGGCCACAGGTATAGCTCGCTAGTGATGCACATGTGGTACACCCTGCCGTGGTCGACGATCCTAAGCGATGCATATATGCATCGCCTGTCCCGAAAGGGTTTTAAATATGATATAATTATGTTTCAATTAATTTGTGTACTTTCGCATGGGTGTGTACACAGACATATAAGTACATCCGTCCAAATATGTTCCCGGATGGCCTTTCTGGGTTTTTTTACATTCCACTATCATAAATACCAGCTGATTTAAAACAACTAAAAATATCTACTCTTGGTACTTGGTGAGTCAAAGACTTCATTTACCACATCCGTGTCAAACTCGCTTCCCACAACGGATATCTTTGCTGCCTAGTATACATAACTGCATGAAACAAATTTTTTTAAAAAAATTTCGTAATTTAGTTTTTAAAATTCCTAATTATACGTAATTATTGATAACGAACCACAGAAATTGCTGATGACTAGATGACTGACGATTACTAATCGTGTTACATCGATTAAGATAAAGGAGTTCGAAGGCTGTACAGATTTGAAGGCAACATTCACTGAAGTTGGGAAGACTGAATTTTAGAAATGTATGCTAGCTATGTTTGAAAACCCTCAAAAATTGGCATATGAAATATTTCCCTATTTGGAAATACTTATAGGTACAAGAAATTATTTTCGCTTACGGATTGTACCAAGTCCCCTGCCAGATACAGAATTACTGGCATTCATCTAAGTAAGCAGTCACTCTCACCAAGATATACTGTTCAGCAACGGATTCCGAAACTATCACTTTTGGACGATTGTACACAGGAAAAGGGTGTCAGGAATTGAGTCATATGAGCGCATTTCGGAGTTCTTTGTTAGATCGCGCTCAGTAAAATATAAGCATCACCCTTCCATTTTTCACTCTCCCCGTATTTTGATGAAAATAACTCCGCTCGGCGCATGCGAAAAAGCGCGGAGGATTTCCGAATTCGCTGCTAAACAATACCCTAAGTAGAAAAGTTGGTGGCAGAGAAAAGGTGCCGAGGACAAAAATGAAAGCACTAATTTTATCGTCGTTCTTGTTCAATTTTAATATATAACAATGTAAGTTTATGTTTTTACTTTCTCATATACGAAGTATACAAAGAGAAAGTATTGTAGTCGTCAAAAAAATTCGAATTCGAGTTTTGACGAATCTCCACGTTTTAGACCTTCCCGAGTCCGAAAAACACAATTTTGGAATTATGTCTGTCTGTCTGTGAACACTATAACTCGAAAACTATTTGAGCTATTTGGGTATGTGATCTTGACACATAATTTGTAGGTTTCTATCAAATTTTGGAGGAAATCCGTCTACGGGAAGTCTGTCTGTTTGTCTGTCCGCGGTGATGTGAACACTATGACTCAAAAACTTGAATAGCTAGATGGATAAAATTTCGTACACAGTTTTATTGTCATGAATGTAAGTCCGTATCAAAGTTTGGACAAAATCCGTCGAAGGATTGATGGTCTGTCGGACTGTATAATCGCATACTTGCAAAAATTATATCTCCTAAACCCTATGGCTTATATAAAAAAAATTGGTATGACGGTTGCTAACATTAATTATAGATCTGTGCCCAAATTTCTTTTTAATAGGTTGAAAAAAGGCGTTCAAATTGCATATTCAATTTTTTTTTACTTGCGCACTAGAAGCAATCGCTGCGCATGCGCAAGCTATTCAGCGATAGCGAACCACGCTCTCGCATTAGCGGAGCTTGCTGGAGTGTGATAGAAAATAAATATTGCTAAGTTTTAATACATACGCATCTCTTTGAATATGCTTCTTCACCTAAATATTTTACAATCACTATAATCTACAATGAAAAACGCTCTGGTATTCATTGCATTCTGGGTTACTGTAGGTTTGAATTTTTTATCCACGCAGGGGGAGGGAAAATGACAAATTTTTTAAAAGTATACGAGAAAGTTTAGGGGAGGCATTCCCGCTGGTTGTATTTGTTCCCTTAGATTTGCTCTTTGCCAGAGTTGTGTCCCAGTTAGTATTTACGCCTCTAATCACACTGACTTAAAATACCTGCTTGGGCATTCGATGAGCGTTGGGCCAAATTAAGCTGTTTAGGGGCTCTTAGGCATTGCAAGATTCTGGGCCCCCACTTTCTATTCCGAAACCAGATATGTTTTATTGATTTTAATAGGACATTTACGTAAATAGTTTTTAAGTAGCAAATATTACGTCAAACCGAATTTACAAACCATATGATCACGAGTCACTTTCAGGAGCTTTGTCTTCAGTATCCTGCGTATAAAGAATTTAAAATTCAAATTTAAAATTAATTTTTAACAAAGTGGTAAAAAAAATTTTAAAACTTTTTAAAGCATTCTAAACACTAGGATACGAAGTTTGTCTGGGTTGTTGACTTATGAGTTAGCAAAAAAAAAGCACCACATTGATCTGCAAGGAAATTTTGAAAACCTGAAAAAAAATTCCTAAAAATAATGTTCTGAGTTATTCCTAAAAATAATGAAATGTTAATGGTTCCTTAAGGCTGCGAGGACCATAGACTGTTGCCTGTGGGCCCTGGATGAGTGAGGAAAGAGTCTGAGCGACTATATCT
>BGPR01017322.1:0-32797 GCA_013235015.1 Araneus ventricosus | reverse complement strand
ATTTATTGTAAGGTATGATCTTGATAACCCTTACCAATTATTATTTAGGAATTTATAAGATTAACAAGCAAGTACGTCTGGCTTTTATATCATGCATAAACGATAAATTATATGTGGAAAGTGTTTATAGAACTGAAAAAAATGATTAAACGTAAGCCTTCTGAAATTATTCATTTTTTTTATTCCCTTAATAAATCAACAATTTAGTGCCCATTTTTATCTTTTCTAAATCCAATATCTGATCGTATATCTAAAATAAAAATCTCCTTAGTTGCCTTCATATAAAAATTTTATAAAATTGGAAAGTCGGAAATATTTTCTGAATTCAATTCTGAAAAGAGTAAGAGGAATGTAGAAATATGTATGCAGGGAAAGCGAAAAAGAAAGGACGGTAGCGAATCGTTTATCCAAATCAAATTTCCACTGTCCTAATGGCCTTCGTATTCGTGTGTCATTGACGTCAGTTTGTTGATTGATAACCAGATTTGCAATAGTAAACCTGAAACCTCCATCATGGCGATTGGATCTCCTTTGTATAACTACTTTTAATTATAAGAATTTTTGGTTTTAAAATCATGATTTTTAATTTATGCGTTCCTATAAACACAATTGTAATTTTTTTCTAATTTGAAACCAATGAAGAAACAAAGTAACAAAAATTTATTTACGGTGCTTTTATTATTCTGTCAGTGCTGTGTCGGGATCTTAATTGTTAAAGAGATCATAACATAAAGATAACATTATAATTCTTGTTAAAATATTGAAATTATTATAATATGCAATTAAATATTCAAATAGGCATTATACCTAATGTAATTGTATTTCTCAAAGAAGGTTAGCTCTGTTTATTATGAAAACCATGAAATATATTTAATATGACTTCATTTTCAGATGCGCCACGTTGCCATTCTGTTCGCAGCAGAGTTTATGGTGTCGGAAAAACTGAGTCAGTGTCTGTAGCGTGCGAAGTAGATGCTAGTCCAAGTGATCTGTCTTTCACATGGGCTTTGGATGGAGCCAAAATTTTGGCATCTGAACAATATCACACCAATGGCACACGCAGTGTCGCTACTGTGTCACCGAGGTCACCACAAGACTATGGAGTTCTCATGTGCTGGGCTAGCAATGTCGTTGGTCGACAAAGAGAACCGTGTACTTTTCGAATAATACCTGCAGGTAAGCCTTTATTTTCAGAAATGAGTTTTTTTGTATGAAGTATTTTGTTTAAAGTAATGTACTTAAATTCCACATTAAACTGTTAGGCACAAGATCCCAATACACACATTACATTCGAAATAGTAGCATAATCCTTTTACGCAAATAAAATTACATAACAACTACTAAGTATTTTATTTTTAGCTAATTAAAATGTTTTTTTTTTTCAATTTTGAATGGGATAATGAATTAAATTGACTTGAGTTAGAAAAAACAATTGTGGCGAAATATAAAAGATATTACAAAGTTTTAGATACAAGTACAGAATTATGATACGTTAAAGTTCTTATCTATATATTTAAAATAACTTGGTAAAAAAGTATTCACCGAGTCCGCCAGCCCCAACCACCCGATAGATTTCGATAATTTTTATTTCATTCGAAAGCTTATGACATCTAGATATGTCATCAGAGTAGGAGAAATATAGAGAATGTAAGTCCTTAAACAGTCCTTAAATACTGCAACAGGCTCGTCGCTATTGGTTGATGGGTGACATCACAAAGAGGGCGGATCCAATCTGCATGTAATTACAATTCAGGATATTGCCAGATGCCGCGATGATGCCACATGCCCAAAGGGTTTTCCCGATAGAGAGCGTACATTGGGAAAGAGTTTTTCCTATTTCGTTTGCAAATGGGGGAGTGTTGGGGGCAGGCGAACCTTTATGACATATATATAAGTCATAAACTTCTATATGAAATAAGAATTGTTGAAATATGCTGGGTGGCTGTTGCTGGCGAACTGTCCAAAGGTTTTCTCCCATAGAGAATGTACGTTAGAAAAGAGATTTTTCGATTTCGTTCGAAAATGGGGGTTGGGGGGCAGGAGACACTTTATGATATATCTAGAGATCATAAAATTTCATATAAAATAAAAATTGTTGAAATCGGTTAGGTGGTTGGGGCTGGGGAATTTCTACAATGTTTACCCATAGACAATGAATCGAGAAGAAGTGTTTTTCGATTTCGTTCGAAAATGGAAGGGGGGAGGGAAGACGCAAATTGATGACATACCTAGACTTCATAACCTTTCAAAAAAAATGTCAAAATCGGTTCTGTTGATTGTTGCTGCCTAACTGTTTGAGGGTTTTACCATATTATTTTAAATATATAAATCCCAACAGTTCCATCACAATAACGTGTCAAATATATTGTAAAATACCCATTTTTGTTGATGGAAACTGTTTAGTTAGGGCGATTTCATTCTGTATTTATGGATCTGAAGACTTTTATGTCGAAATTCGTGAAAAATTTATACAAAACACTACAACTAGATGAGGGTTATTGAAAGATTTTACAATTTTAGATTTACAAAGATTACAAGAAAGAAAGGAATCTGTTGTCTACAAAGTATATGAAATCTACTATGGTTTTATGGTTTGCTCCATTGATCTTCATGCAGTATTTAAGACTGAAAAAAGCAGTGGCTGAGAGCCTCGAAGCAGCGAGGTTACAGGGGTAGTGCTGAGCAAAGTGGGTGCTAGCCGCGAACCGGCTGGTAATTATAAAGTGTTTCCAGGAAATTCTGAAAGAGTACAAGTACAAAGAGACTAGCCCAAATACTGATGAAAAGAGCTTCTGAAGTGATTAAAGTATTCAATTTTTATATTCGATAGCTAGAGTGCAGCGTCACCTGCGCATCTGGAAGATATCATTGAGAATCTCGAAAAAATACAACTTTCAATACAACAACGTAACATTCAAAAATGTAATTATTGTCAATTTTCCTTACCTTTCCTAAGGCCATGGGAGGCAAGATTACAATCAAATGAATCCATTTTTAAATTTTCGTAGTAATCTCTGATTAGAGCTGCTGTCTCTGAATAACATCAGAAACCACAAAGATATTGATAAACACTTTTGTTACGTTGTGTGATTTTATCAAAAAATATCAATTAATTATTATTTTTTGAGATAGCATATGCAAATGCCTGAAGCTGAGAAAAAAGTTTATAGGCGGCATATCTTGCCAAATATTTCGATAGGACAAATTACTAGAAGTTTAAATTTCTTATATCAAACCATAACTAAGTGTCTTGATTAATTAATCAATGATAATTAGTGAAATAAATTGAAATCAATTGCTTTTCTAAAAAGTTAAAGGATTAATCTTCCTTAAATAAATCTCAACCCCAGAAATATTGTAATATACCATTACAAGTAAAAAGCGTCCCTTTAAGGATTTAAATTAATTATTTGTTTTGAATTATTAAATATTATTAGTTTACAATTCATAGCCATATTATTAACATTCAGAGCCTTCACTTGTAATGCTTCATTGAAAGAGTTCCAAGAAAACATCATTTAGAAACCCACCAATTGTCTAAAGAATAAAATGTTACTCAAAAAGATGCATTGTTGGATGCAAGAAATCCTACATCGCTTTCTGTGGTCTCTGAAGATCATTACTTTTGTTTTAGGTCCTCCTGAAGAACCTAAGAACTGCATTATCACAAATCGCACAGTGAACTGTATATACTTAGAGTGTGAGCGGGGACAAGATGGAGGACTCCAGCAACTTTTCCAGTTGGAAGTTTTCGGAACAGATTCGGACAAGTTCCTAGCGAACGTGACCGCTCACAATGCTCCAGTCTTTACTGTTTGTTCATTACCTCCTAAAGAGTCTTTCGTCCTAGTTGTCTACGCCATTAACAGTAAGGGAAAGAGTAAACAGATCGCCATACACGCCAGTACTATGAGCTTGAATGGTAACAATGGTATGTATAAGAATTATTCTCCACTCATATTACTTCCATGCATACATGCTTAATCCATAAATTCCCATGTATGTGAATTTGTAAGCTCATTACTACCACCTGTTACAAGTTTCACGTCAAAATACCTCCCATTATTTAATATTTTCTGATAACTCATACTAACAAGAAAGATTGAAGTTATTGCATTTTTTTAAATTTTTCAATTCGAGTATTCACTTGATTGATTCTCGAAAGTATTTTCGAGAATGTTTGAATAACACTACTTATCAAATAAATCTGAATAACAAAAAAAGAAAACAAGGTACAGAGTACCAATCTTTACCTTTTATTATTGATCATTGTTATTCCTGATTACTTGAGTGTCCATGGAATGGAATGATTAAAAGCAAAAAGGAAAAAGGTACCTATTTAGCCTATGTCACCCTTTGGATTTTTCTTAGCCGATTTTTGAGTGCACTGTTACGGTCAGAACATAAGTACTAATACACAAAACTGAGATGGATATCAATAATAATAAGAAACACCAATTCGCAACATAGTTAAATGTACGCCACACATACACATACGAACGCGAACACTCTCAGGCACATGTTAACATAAAAAAGAATAAAATTCTCTTATATACATATAACCACAAAAACAAAATTATTTAGAAAATACAAAAATTAAAATATTATTTAAATACAAAAATTATAGCTTTTACATATATAATTATTATATATGGAAATTAAATTTCATAGTTGAATAAAATAGATGATCACTGCATTCGAATGCCAACGTTAGATGGAGCTAGCTGTGCCGTAACTCTCCGAAATCTGTGTTAGAAGATGGCGGCATCGACGAATAAATGGTCGTCGATTGAAGTGCGAAGTAATAAGGTCTCTGCGTTTAAAGAAAATATCCCCGACTGAAGTTTATAGCCAATTAGTGAACGTTTGCTGAGCGGGTGTAATGTCACAAACACAGGTGTGGTTTTGATGCAAGGAATTTGAACTAGGCGAAACAATTGTGCTAGATGAGGAAAAGTAAGGGCGTCCAAGCACGTACTCCAAAACCCGGCTCTCGCACCAAGTGATTTTCATCTATTCGGATAGTTGTAGAAGCACGTGGTAGGTTGTTATTTCTGAACCGAAACCAAAGTTCAGGAAGCCGTCGTTAAGTGACTCCGCGACCTGAACCATGATTTCCTCGATGCCGGTTTCGATAGATTTATTTACCGATGACACACATGCTTTGACATCCATGGTGATTATGCGTAAAAGTAATATGTGCCAGTGCCTTTCTATCTTTATTTATCTCTTTGATTTCGTGAATAAACCTTTTCTGTAAGAGGACTTGATATCTTGCGGATAGAGGGTTGATATAGTATTATCAACCAAAATATCACCTGCTATATATGAACATTCAATACAGAATGAATGCAAAATACATGCAAAGATCACATGTAAAACAAATCTATAAACTATGTAATTCTTGAAATAGTCAAACCAAAAATATGGAATTTTCAACAGTAAAATTAGTTGTTCTGCTTTGGAAGAGTATTAGCCAGGTTAAATCGATTTCGTTGTACACATCATCCCTGTTACTATATATATATATATATATATATATATATATATATATATATATATCAAAACAAATTTAGAAACACAAGACAAAAACTCAAAAACAATCAAGACACAATGGCAAAAAATAGATAAAAACCAATATATATATATATATATATATATCAGTCCATTAATTGAAATACATAAATAAATTAAGCAACAATGAATAATACAAATCACAAAAATTGCATAATAAATATTGTTGGTTTTTTAAATCTAGTATGAAAAGCTGGCTAATACCCCCTGTATTTGTTGATTAATATAATAAATTTTTGTCCTTGAAAGAGGGTTGTTTCTCGCCCTCTAGAATGTACCTAATTGGAACTGCGACTCTGTCTTCCTCATATGCCAAGATATAAAGAAAGCTTTGTTGCAAAAAAAAATGATGGAACCTTGTCCTTTATAGCAATAGCTGGGCGCATTGGCAACATTGAATCAATGGAGGTATTTGGTAACGAGCCCATGATTAGAAAAGAAAATGGTGCCATCTCTTGACCAGTTCGCCTGGTGGAAATAAGGTTGATCCATACTTTATCGCCCTTATACAATCAGAACTTCCAGTCGCCCAAAGCTAAAAGCAAGTGTTGTTCTAGCAATCTAATTTTATTATATTATGAAGAAGCAGGATTTCGAGTTTTATCCCTTCTTTGAAGAATCTCCACTTTCATGATTGAATACTTGACTGAGGCAATCAGAATTGTAAAAAATATTTTGGAATGTTAATTACTTAGCTTTGATAGGAATTCATAGATTCAGAAAGGAAGTACAGTTTTCATTATTATTCTAAATATTCGTTGTTGTTTAACGTAATTTTTTACACCATATCTGTATTTGAACAGAACTTAACATTTTTGAATTTTATTTATAATATTTTAAATATGAAATAAACTGAATAGTATTTAAATAAATTATATTTAATACCCTCTAAATTATTTCAAAGAACACTTTCAGAGAAAATAATCATTTATATACCCAATCCCATGGAGCTTACTTTATTCTTTATTTTAAAATATACCATGCATTCTTCGAACAGAGTTTCAAACATATTTTAGAATGATTTTAAATTTATTAAATTGGAATTTAGGAATGACATAATTTATTATTGGTACTTTGGAATTGGAATTCATTAAATTGGAATTGGTATTTAGGAATGACATAATTTATTATTGGTACTTTTAATTGAACCAAATGCAATAACCAAAGGCAAATTAAAAGTAAAATGTAAACTTCATTATAAGAAACCCTATAAACAAGTTCTAATTATTCCAACGTATACAAAGAAAATAGTAAAAAAAATCATTAATTGCGTCAATATATAAAAACAAAATCGATATTTTTACAATTTTCTGAAACCTAAGTTGCACCGTAATTATTTCACTTTGAAATAATAATTAGTTACAATTTGGAAAATAAATTAAAGCGTAATGATCTGACTAAGTGGAGCCCTTTTTCAGAGATGAAAGATGGCGAGCAATTTATTATTCTACAAGAAACAAGCGGGAGGTCGGCAAATATTTTAAGAAAAAATACAAAGGCATTTGGGAGTATCTGTTGCAGGTTTTCGAATCTAGACAGACATTTTTGTCTCCTATTATCTACCCATTAATAGAAATATAATGATGATTTAGGAACAAGGAATTATAACAAATTGTTCATTCTTCCATGGAATTTGAGGGACAATAATTTTTAATATGAAGCAGAATGTTCATTCTTTTTATTTTTATTTCTAAACTTAGTATCATCATCTACCAACATGAGGCTGTTTTGAGTAAGATGTCTGTGTAGCCCGCACAAATGAGTGGGCAGTAAATGAAAATCTGTTAAGTCTCGGAAAATTCTAACAATTACTTCCGTAACTGTCCTATCGGGAATATTGTGGGACTAAGACTTAGGGGAAAATTGATGTTTGATGAGTTTAATTTTGCATTTTGATGTGCATCATATTAAAATTTGTTTGCATTTTAATAAATATTATCTTCCTCCTATGGATGTAATCGTATACTAACAGGAGAAAGTTGTGGATAAGAGGTACGTACACTTTACAGAAATAAGAGAATTAGATGGAAACAAGAACTATAATGTTTAAGATAGCGTTGAAGCGTTTTGCGAAAAAAGATTTTTCATAGGTGGAGATAAAATATATTTAATCTTGCATTTAGATATGTTTGATATTATAAAAGATAAATAATAGTGAAAATCGCAGTTTCGTAGAAAATATTTTATCAA
Source organism: Araneus ventricosus (assembly GCA_013235015.1). NCBI lineage: Eukaryota > Metazoa > Arthropoda > Arachnida > Araneae > Araneidae > Araneus > Araneus ventricosus. The sequence goes on along the minus strand of BGPR01017322.1, from coordinate 25,033 downwards.
AAAAAAAAATTCCAACTCCATTAACCAAAAGTGGTCATTCGTATTCATTTATAGTTCTCAAACAGGAAAGGCAGATTTGCGAAAATAAAAAGATTAGTCTTTATTTTGCTGATGCTGGTTAATAATGGCAACTTTCAGTGGCAAACTTCATTCAGATGAGAAGCTTCCGAAAATGGTTATGTCATTTTATTATTAAATTCATGTTATTTTTAATATGTCGTTGAATTTTTTTTCTCTCAGCAGGGCATTTATAGCCTCTCAACATGGCATTTATGGCATAAATGGAAATTTTCTTGAGGCAATTTAATTTCTTAAACATAATTTGTAACAAAAATTCGATGTTACAAATTATGTTTAATCGTGTAATGAAATTAAACGATATCATTATTTGAACAATTTTTTTCACGTTCGTTTCCTGTTACTAGAAACAAAGTTATGAGTCCCATGGTTATTTTTCAAATTGACTTAATATTGTACAAATCATTGTCTATATATTTAACACAGATTTCAATAATCATAACTTGCACTTTATATTTAAAAATATATTTTAATATTATGGTCACACTTAATATTGTATTTTTTTGTATTTTTGAATATAATCATAATAATGTTTCTTATTACTAAACATTGGAATTTTACCAGCTATATTTTATTTATCAATTTTTGCACATTAAACTAAACGAAAAGAAAGATTTTCCATTTCTTTTCACGAAATATACTCAAAACTCTATTGTTTAAAACCGATTTGTGTTTATTTTTAAAAAACGATTTCGGATCAAAAGCTTAATAACCGCACGCAATTTAATAAAAACTTCGTAAATACTTATATATATATATAAGAATAATCTATTGATACTTAAAACAGTCATCTATTTGTTTCTGCCATTACAATAGATTCTCTGCCTATTGCCATAGCAATATAATTAATTGCGTCACACTTTAGCGTGATATTTTCAATTAGTTCACCATCTATAAAACATACTCAAAGTTAAAATTTGTCATCAGTGACCTGGTTTAACATAATGAAACCGATCACGTGCGTGACTTCCGGACATACTTTTAAACGCTTCTTAATTTAGCTACTTAGATTTCCTTGGGCTTTTGAGTGGCTATCAATTAAATAATATTAATCGGCGTACAAGCAAGTTGCATGACTTATACGATTGGAAACCCGTTACATCAAAATTTATGTCAAACCTCCATTCGGTTACAGCCTTCATTGGCTTTATTTTCATTTGAATTAATTTTTTTTTTCCTATGACTGGTTTAATTTTAGTTATTCTCGTCTTAATGAAAGAAAATTTAAAGATTAAAAGGCCTTTTCTGGAACTTATCAGCATGAATTGTACTATCTTCTATGATAAATCATTTTATTTTCTTTTAAAAGATTCGAAAAGAGTTAAAACTTTGCAGAATGCAATGAATATTCTTCAAGCGTTTTTAAACAGATAATACAAGGCCTAGAGGTCATGTCAGTACGGTGAAAAAATTGAACATTTATTTTGCGAATGAGAAAATATAATGCGTGGTTGGGTTTTTTTCTTAGACAAATCAAACTTTCTAAATCATTATAACTTATTTCCTAGATGTGTATGAATATAAATTTAATTTCATTTTTCTTTTGCAAATCTAGAAAGTACAATACTGTTATGATGGAGTATGGCGTAGAAAATGTAGTTTGGTCTAACCGAAAATTTGTATTAGTTCGTTCTGGTGCCCATAAGTTTTAAAAACATTTGCTTATGAAACCAACAAAAATGCCTTTGTACGAACTTTTAACTTCCTTTGATAGTGTAATTCCTGAATCTATTTACCAAAGTTGAGGAAAAACGCTATTTTTGTAATAATTTACTGCTAACAGCCATGTCCGCAATACTAAAGTTGCGAAAAATATAAAACCATTCATTAATGCAAGTAATAGTAGATAGTTCATGCGTTTTTCCAAGATTCTTGTTGAAAATAACGCGTAATTTATCAAAAGGTATAAAAAATGTTGACAAACATATTGCGAAATTTATTATTTAATATGCGATAAATAATGAACTCAAGACTGCTTTTTCCGCTTTTCGATTATGGAAAGTTAAAAGCAAAAATATTAATGATTAAAGCATTTGCAATAAAAACTGTGTATTAAAGATATCTAACTTTTCACAATTAATTCCTTTATCACCATAATTTTTGACTCTTTATGCATGGAATTGATATCCACACCCAACAAACTACAGCAAAATGCATTGTGGAAAGAAAAATATAATGAGACATCTCTGATGATAAAGATATTAATGTTCAATATTAAATATATTAATGTGTTTCTACTGTAAACTAATTATCATAAAATATCTAAAATATTTTTGTTTAAACTACAATACTTTGGTAACGTTAATACATTTCTAATTCTGTTACAGATGTTAATGTGTTTTTCTGTACGTTGTCATAAAAATATCTTTATTTAAAATCGATTGATAGAATCAACTAAGCCTAATTATCTCTATCATGTATATTCAGTGAACTTTTTAAGCTAATATATATTTAAATCATAAATTGTGTTTACAATCACTTACAAACTAATATGCATCAAAAAAGGAATTGCAGAAAATTATTTATGTAGGGGGAGTGGGGTAAAAGAGGGTACCCTTGATTTTGGCGTTATTAGTTCTCCTTTCTAGCGTAAAAATGCTAAATTACACTCTACTTATCAAGAATAAATCAGCGATGAATGAATAAATTTTCTAATCAGCGATTTTTGGCCTTCGTTGATTGGCTATAGTGGCGTGATGTTGCTGTTGAATTCACTGCGTCTGTGAATGTTTATTTTTTTAAGAAGTAAACTCTTCAATTTTCGTTTGATTTTAAGCCATTCTTATTTAATAATCATATGAGTTGAGTTGAGTTTGGTTTGGTTTTGTGGCGCAAGAGCCATAGATTTGACCATGCTGCGCCAAACTATATAGAGATTCGTCAAAATAAAAATATGCAATTAATATTTAAAAAAACAAAGGTAAGAAAAACAAAAATTAGCACTGTTTAAATATGTGGATAAAAACCATTTGACCGCAAAAAAGCAAAAAGGTTCACATGTGGAGTCTTGCCAAGTAAAAGAAGTAAATCAACAGAATTCGTTTAAAAAAATTTTAGCCGTTGGGAATTAAAATTCGGACATTCAGAGAGTATGTGTTTAACCGACATACTACAGTTGCATTCAGAGCACATTGGTGTCTGTTCTCCGAAAAGTAGATGGCGATGGGTATATCGAGTGTGACCCACTCGTAGTCTGGTGAGGAGCGTATCCGCTTTCCTGGTCGTTAGAGAAGGCCAAGGTTGCGCGTGTGGTTTAACAGAGTGAAGCTTGTTATCCGTCTCCGTGTCCCACTGTCTCTACCATTTTGTATAAAAGAGTAATTTAATATATTTTTTTAAAATCAGTCAAAGTACTAAATTCTTTAGACAGTCGCCAATTTGGCAGCCTTGTCCATAAAAAAAATCATATGAGTTATAGAAACTATATTTTGCACAGCTTTATTGTACATTTACCAGTTTACACCTATCAAAGAATAAACATTTGAACCAGTATTTGCGCGGTTCTACCCTTTTATCACCTCTGCACTCGGGGTAAAACCGGATAATCCAAGAGCTGTAAGACCAGGATAGTCAGAATGAGGGACCATGAAGAGATAAAAGCAATGAGACGTATATTATTTATATGTTAATCATTTATTTTCTAATTTAAATAAATGAGAACGGTTAATCTAATATAGAACTGTCTTAGCTCTCGTCCACGAGCTACAGTGGCGCGGAGGAAAGACAACTTTTTGCATGAATTTTGTAACTAATATTCAAATCGCATACAAAATAAAAATATGCTTCTTTTCCACTGAAAATCGAGTTTCCTAATTTCTCATAAGTTAACATGTGTATGACTCAATGGCATTACTTTTTTTTCTATAAAAATATCATTAGTTAAAGGTGAGAAAACAATGACTTTTCTTGAAATATATATTTAACCTATGAATAATTGAATATTTTAATAAAATTTGACAACTCTATGTCCAAAAGTTTATCTCAACAGGCGTTCGAGTCTTAGGTACCCGATTTTAATCTACTTTCTCCTATATCATTTAATCCCAAATTTTCAAAACCACAATTTAATTGTGGTTTACTTTTTCAAGAGTTACTATTATCAGCAGAAATGAAATGGTAATGAATTATGATTGTTTTCAAAAGAGTTTAAGTTAAACAAAATTACTGTTGTGGACTACAATAAAATAAGTTTTTGCTTCTCTTCTTACAAGGTATATTAGGCATAGTTTCAAAATTATTGAAAATATAGAACACAAAATAGAAGAGTTTTTATTAAGAATGCTAATTATATTTTTTTAAAGTGTTCGTTTCGTCAAAAGCTGAAATATCTGCGCAAGCATACTTTATTTCGTATTCTGAAATGCACTTGGCGTGAAATATAAATGCTACTTTTGTATCCTGAAATGAAAGATGAAATGGTAATGAATTATGATTGTTTTAAAAGCATATAAGGGTGCGAGCAAAAAATTCTGTGGACTACATCGAAAGAAGCTTTTTTGCTTCTCTTTCGAGTATAAATGTTTTAAAATTGTTGAAAATTATAAAAAAATGAGATATGTTTATTAACCAATCCTAATTTCTTAAAATGCTTCGTTTCCTCAAAGCTGAAATAGAGCGTGAAATATAAATGCTACTTTTGTATCCTGCATCCGAAGGGGACTTAAAAGGAATCCTTTCTTTCCGAACAACTCATGCAAACAGTGTATTTCCTCCTCTGGGGATCCCAGAATTGATAGGGTGATACATCAAAGTAGTAGGCATGATGGGTTTAGTCTGGTGTACGGGAACTTATTTTTTAGACATTATGGCCTAACATTAACCCAGTTTTCATGCCTGGTCTTCGAAGAATAATTTCAGGATTGCGGGTAAAGCAATAATAAAACAAAAATTGAAACGGGATTCTTCTTCTGAAAGCACTCTGCATGAATTGAATTCTCATAGAAAAGAAACCGTGGTGAATGGAAGGGGAGGAGCGAAAAGGCTTGATGTAAAATTGATCTTGTGGTGCTTCGGATTAAGGGGAAGCTGTAAAGTGTAATAATGAAAGTTTTCTCGTTCGCTTTCGTTAAATAGGATTTCATATCAAGTATTTCGTTATTTATAAAGATTAAATTATTTATTTTTAGTAATGGATGGAATGCTCCGAATGTTCAAAGTTGCTTTGAAAGCTGAGATCTATAACTGTTTTTTCTGAATGCTTCCTTTTAAACATTTTATAAACGAATGCTTTTAGCGGAAGAAATAAATTATTTTTTCATCACTCTGATAGTTGCTAGCTGTTTGTGTTTTACAGAACATAGGAATAACATCTAATTCATAATTTGTATATCAAAAGGAAGCAATCTGTTATTTACGTTTCGCTTAAATAATCATTTTCTTAAAAAAATTGAAAGAGTACCTGCCAATTTATCTCATGCTTAACTGTTAATACTTACTGATATAGGTTTTAATCCCTACATATCGGGAATCTTACAAAAGCAATACATTAAGAGGAGCTACTGGTTTTTCAACGTAATATATTTATTATCTTTTATGGTTGTGTGTATACTTGAAGTGAAAATAAGAAATATGAACATGGCACTAAAAATTCTTATTTGGCTTGATTTTTCCCTTTTTTCCTAAAAGAAGTCTTTAGAATTTTTCTTATCCTCTTTCTTTGGCATTCTTAATTAAATGATTTATTAAATTTTTAAGGTTAATCAGCTGCTAGCACGTAATCGATTTTTATAACCGAATTTTCCAAATGTTTTTTTTTGTATACTGATAATGAATGAACTGTGAAAACCAAGCATATAAAACGGATTTATTGTTGTAGGAATACAATGTGCAATTTATCATAAGTAATATTTCCTAGCTGTTTTTGTTCGAGTTTTTTTTAGAAAACTTCTAATATATAAGTTTTATAATATCTATTTACACGTCAAAAGGAAGCAGTTTTGGGCTATCTTTTCATTGAAATAATCAGTTGTATTTTAATTGACAGCATATATAAATATTAAAACGTACTAACATCTGGTTTGACTTCCAAATGATCGAAAATCTTAGGGAATTAATGCACTGAGAGGTATAGAGCGTCTTTCCACAGACGATGTTGATTATCTTTCTTGATTCTGGGTGCACATGCAAAAAGACAAAGAGACATCAACACGAAAGCTAAATTGCTGTTTTTCCTTTTTTGAAGGATTTTTCACATTTTTCTTATAAGTTATTCAATTAGAGCCTATAATCTTTCTTTCTTTTTTATCTCCTTTATTATTTAATGTGTTTTTAGATAATTTATTATTAAGATATAATTATGTAACAGGATGACTTTACAAATTCTGAGTAAATTTTATTCCCATTAAAATTTATTCGGCAGAAGTTAAAAAATCCATTTAAGAAATTATTCACATTACCGTGAATACTATAAAATCTGCAACGTCTGTAAGAACCTTACAATGAGTTGCTTTTGTTGCTAATGTAAATTGAAAACTGTTAATAAATTCAAGAACAAATCTTGCACTATTGAAATATTTCCATATTTATATTTACACACGAAGTTCAAATAAACTCTATAATTAAATCATACATTGAAAATTGAAATCCAAATGTAAGTGTTAAGACACATATTGATGAAAATATGGAATAACCAGTAAAACGACTTTCATATATTATCCGATTAAGGTAAATATATAAATTATATAATATGCGATTTATTTGCACACTATTAAAAATTGGAAATATTTCAGAGGATATTTTTGAAATTAAAAAAAAATCACATTCGATTGCGACAAGAATGCCTTTTCTTTACGTAACAGTTATGCAATATCAAATAACAATGATATGTTAAATTTTAAGGTACTTCTTGTTTAAGAATTTGTAAGAAAATTAAAAGATGACTTGTGATATATTCGACTTCCATTAAATTCACAAGGTGTTCGTCATTTTATATCACCAAATATTTGCTTTGATAAGCTTAAGTGAATTTAAACTTTTTTTAAAAAAAAGATGGTCATACTAAAATTTCTCGATTAGAAAATTTTTTCTTGATTTTGAATTTTTTTCAATTTGAAATATTGCATTTTCTAATGATATGTTGTGAAAACATACAAAGATACAATTAGAAATTGCATTTGAATTAAGAACCCAGAAAGTAATTGCATTAAATAACGAAGGGAATTAATGAAGTTTAACAAATAATATCCTTATCCGGAAACTTTACGTAAATCTGCATTTACCGTGATAGAAAGTGTAAAATCAATTAATTTCAACATATTTCGTCATAATGTAATGTTTTATATTTGTTTATTAATAACATATTTAACACTTTGCCTGAAGTGTGACTTGAATTTTTACTTTTATTACGGAAAAAAAGAAGAAAATCATAGCTTTCATCTTTCCGGACCATCAATTTAGAAACCTCATTTCTTCAGCCATTTATGAAATGAGCATAAAAAATTGGAACAAAAATTCTAAATCCTTCTTCAAGAACTAGAATTGAAGCTGAGAAAGTGAAATATGTTTTTCGAATCCCACACACTTCAGTAATTCTACACCAAATAGCAATAATCAAAAGAGTGATTCTCTCTCCTTTCTCGTAATCAAGTTCCTACTTTTCGACCTGAAGCTAGAAAACAAGGGAAGGAAAAAAAAATGGAGAAGTCAAAATGCGTATACAAAATCAATATCCAACCCCTATCTTGTTAAGATCCTGCAAAAACCAGACACCCTTCGTCGGCAGTATCGGAATTTTATTCCTTTTATGTTTTTCATTCCATTCACCCCTTGCTTTTTGACGACAGAAGGTAAAGTATGGCTCTCGACAAAGTTTTTGGCCTTTTTTTCCTCACCACCGCCAAATCTCAGCTAAACAAAAGGTCACACTATTAACAGAAATTGGTTCCAACAGCGCTTTTGATAATTTGATGCAGGTTTCGATTTGCCTTAAACTAAACAACCAGCACAGAGAAAATTGGCTTCCAGTCGTTTTCTTGTAACACCCGCTTCTGCCATTTTTTCTAATTTTATTTTCTTCCTTTCTTTTTCTTCCTTTCTTGTCTCACGGGGCATCGATTTTTTTAATGGGATGAAGTGGGGAGTTTTAATCGTATTGTAAAGTCGGTAAATGGTAAGGATTGGGAAGGGAAGTATAAAAAGAAAAGTGAAAAAGTAAGAGAGAGGGACGGGTAATCAGGAAAATTTTCCTGGAGTGGTTTTCTGGAATTGAATCGGGAATGAAGGTTCTGGAGCAGTCATTAGCTATATGTGGCTGGTTATTATTGAAAAGTACACTTTCTTCACCGAATTAATGTGATTTAAAATATCCGGGGACAAATGTAATAACTTTGAACAAATAATATAAAATTCTTTTTAATGGATGGATGAACACAACGTTTCCTATTTTTAGATGTTTGAGATACATAAAGAAATAAGTTATATTTCCATAACAGCAAAGCTTAAAACATCCACAATTCGCCCCCAGCATATTTAGCAAAAAATACATATATAACTATAAAAATGCAGTTTTTTTATTCGGTTGACTGATCAGCCAATAAGAAATTCTCCTTCTGTACGATATTCTAGTATTCAACTCTGTCATTTCTTTGTTATTACCAACATTTATCATGAATCTCATATATTAGCATCATTGTTCTTTCGCTCATTAATCATGTAATATTGTCAATCTCATATTATTAATTCACTCATATTACTTTCTTCTTTGCATTCACTTGTGCTTTTTAATTCATTTCTTGAGAGTTTTGGTTGCTTGAGGAATGAAGAAACAGGAAATTCCTGTGAAATTTTAGTATAATTAAAATAATAAAAAAATTATTTTTCCTCAGAATGGAATTATTCATATATGAACATTTGGTGAGATTTCATTACACTTTTGAGAAAAGAATCAAACTTCAAAAAACTTTTCATAAAACTTTTATAACAAACAGAATAAATATTATCTATAAAATATTTAGGCCATGATACATACAAAATTATTTGTTTAGGCAAAAGCTCATTTTCATTTATCAGCAATTTCTGTTTATTCAAAAATAAATAAACGCGGAAAAACTTAATATCGAGTAATATAAACTTTCATGGAAGTAACATATCTTTCGCTTCTAAATTTTGAACTTAACAAAATATTTTATTTCACAGTTTAAATTAAAATACGATATAAGGCATCAATAAGATGTTTACTTTTAAAATAAAGTTTTAAATATTATAAAATATAAATAAAAAATATTTTTCAGTCTAACTCTTCATTATATGTTTCCATAATTGTATCTTTTGTTTCCAAGATGAAAAGTATTAAATTCATATACGTAAATGATAAAACCTTTACAACAATTGTAGCAATGTCTTTGATTTAAATAACCTAATATTATAATTAATTGACCAGTAATTAAATTAATTGAAATGTAATTAATAATACCAGTAATTAAATTATAATTACTAATTGTACCTTTAAACAAATACATTATCCTCGAAATGATGTAACGTGTTGCAATGAAGCAGACAAATTCCAAAAGACATTAAAGATAAAAAAATAATTATTTACAGTAACACAAAACAAATTTAAAAAGAAATTTAAACAAAGAATCAACTGCTCCCTGATTATACGAACTAAAATAGCTTGGTCTCTTCCATGTCAAAGAAAAATGATACGAAAAAAAAACGTGATATATGTTTTGGGAACTGTCGTTGCTTTCCTAAAAAGCAAAGAAAGTGAAGGCGAGTTTCTCATCGACTTCTGAATGGTTATTCATTGACTGGTGCATATATTATTTAAATACATTTACTTAAGGCTAAATACAGTTATTTGTAGGCTGCATCTAGGATTCAAAACACATAGTCTCTACTCTACACCACATAAACTTCATGAAGTTCTGTAAGATGTTTTTCATAAAAAGGATTTTAGTGATATAAAGAAATAATATATCTCAACTTATTCTTAATTAAGCTTATACAAGTAATTAATGACTTCTTAAGGTCTCAGAATTAAATAAAAAAATTAATAAGATTGTGTTGGTCAATCATATCTAATTAACCCAATGAGTCAAGGACTCACGAAAAATATGTCATATTGTCAAAGTGATTTCGGAGCACCTAGGCAGCTCTTGACGCCAAAGTGTAGCTCCATTATCTAGAGATTAGTAGCACTCTTGAAGAACTTTTAGTTGAAAGTGAATCTCTGAACTACACTTGGAAATAAAAACATTAAAACCTACAGCAGTCGGTCGTAACATAGCAAACAATTCGCTGCTAAGGCAAGCATCTGTCACTATTTTTTGATTTATGATGGATAAAAGCACAACTAGAGGTCAGAATCTGAATAATTCTTCCTCCTCTTCATGTACCTCAGCAATATCCTAACCCTCTGAAACACTGGTGGGCTAAAGCTTTGATGTTAATATCGCCATAACAGTGTTCCCAAATTTTTTAACATTAAAATTTAATTATGAAAACGGATATTTGTATCATTTGACGCTTTTGTTTATGAAACGGTAATACTGTTTGGCACTATTTTAAGGGGACTTCTTATCCTAAAATATATGAAAATGCCGATTTTTCAGATTCGATCATAAATTATCTCTACACCTATCATTGAATTCTCTGAAATTTTAAAAACTATAGGACGATTATTTGGTGAGGTATGAAGTAATTTTGACCTGTACGTTTTAACGGTTCTCCTCTGTTTACCTTACTGTTTAACCGATTAGTCTCCTAATGCTTATTTATGAGATAAAGTAAATCACTTTTCTGAATTGTTATTTGAAGTTTTTCTGTTCTTTATTCATTATTTGTCTATAATATTGGTTCGTTCATTAGCCTGTTAATTTCTGTAAATCCATTTTGGACTATTTTTGAGAAGGAAACTAGCAACTTGAAGGTTTCAATCCATTTTATTGCTTACTCTAATTTCGATACATTTGGAAATGCTACTAAGTAATTGAAAATGTACATTGTTTATATTGAATAGAAATAGGTGGAAGAAACGTAAACCGATTGTTCCGAATTATACGTTTCCAAAAGATTTTTAATTTGTCTGTTAAATTCATCAGTGGAATAGAAATTAATGACTCTGAGGATGAGAATTAGTATATATTTTTTCTAGCACGTCTAGCAAAATTTCAAAGTAAAAAAACCAGAGTGGTTTTAAGAGAGTGGTCATTAAGACCAAAGATCGCATAAAAGATTTTGTTGAAACTTTTTGAAAGCAATGATACTGGAGAACCAACTGGTCCATTCTAACCGGTTGGCTGGTCAGCGGCTAATCCAGTAACTTACTTGCTGGATCGAAACATTCCCATAAAATATAAAAGATAAATAACTGAAATCATTCATTATGGAAATTTTGTAAGTTATACCGAATATGTTGCCTGTTTTTGTTATAACTTGCAGAATTTTTCACTCATTCAATAAAACAAATTTAGTTCACCACAATAAGAAAGTCAAATTTCAAGCTTAAAGAGAGATAATTTCTTTTCAGAAAAGAACAGTGGTGTTTACAGTTAACCGTGTTTACAAATCTAGAGAAATAAATCAAAAAATATTCAAGCGATTTAAAAACAATTCCACTCCATGTGGGAAAATAGTAAAATCTTCATTATCCTGATTATCAACAAAGGAAGAAATATGCAAGGTAAAATATGTTTGTAATAATAATGAAAATGATTTGAATTTCATTACAACAATGAAAAGAATTGTTGTAAAATATATAAAAAATATTTAAAAAAAAAACAATTGAAACTCAAGAAAAATTGTTTGGTAAAGAAACTGATGTCATGAAAAGATATTTTTTGTATGTCCAGATGGTGTAAAAAGCATATTTGCAGAACATTAGTTTTGCAAAATATCGTAGAGAAACGCCAAAATTTTGCTTAATTTTTAATTAATTAAAATTTAAAAAACAAATCCTTCAAAGGTGCACAGTCCCACCATATAAAGTATACCTCTGGAAAATTTGGTAGTTCTAGGTCTAACAGTTTGAACTGTAGAGCGGCAACAGACACACATTCTCTTTTATTATTAGTAAAGATATCTGTATTGAATTCTGTAAACTTGTTTTCCTCAGGTCGTTTGTTTCCGAAATTATGTATGCAGCAAAATGGTAAAAGTCAATCGTATTTTATTCAAACAACTTCAGATCTTTACTTCGTACTCATAAACATCAGATTAATACAATTTGTGGTCTATTACAAGTATGTATACAAGTTTTGATTAGAAAAATTTTAAAAATAGAGAAATAGAAAATGACGCGAATTTTTGAAGAAAAAAAATTTGCTTCTAAAAATATTTTAGTATTTAAAACCGTGCCGCTTATTTTACTAGTTCTTTATGAGGGTCTTCGAAAAAATTTATTGGTAAAAAATTAAATTCTGCTTGAGAAGAAGAATTTTAAGAAGCTGTTAATTTTTTTAAAATATTAAAATTTTTAAACTTCAATTTTCTGAATTTAAAGAAATATTTTTGTAAACTATGCCCAGTTTACATCCAGCTACTTCAAAACAACTTGAAAATGGTCTAACTTATTGAAATATTATTGTAATGAACCCAATACCTTTAATACTAGGCAAATTAATGTGTTTATCCAAATTTGTGCAATTTTAACTTCGAAATAAAGCCATGATGCAAACTTATTAAGGTAAGCTCAAGCACTGCATAATACATCGTATACATTGTAGTTAATCCATTATCCTACTTATGAAATTTAATATTCTATCGACAATATTTTTAAAAAAATAAGTTCTCTGTAAACTCCATAAGTCTACTTTTTCAGTTTAAAGTAATACCTTTCCACGTTGTAAAGTATAGAAATAAATTTCATTTACAACTTACATAAGATAACTTCAAATATAAACAGATAGTCTCATGAATCATTAAATTAAAAATATTTCCAAACTGAGTGAAAATTTATAACAATAACTATTTTATAGCTACATTCTCTATAATAAAGGTTGTTTGTAGAAATATATAATTAATAAAAGACATTAGCTCTATTTTCTTTTCCATTCAATGATAAGCATCTGATCACCCGACACCGCGGGAACAGTCATTACAGGGTTTAAATAGAAATTATGGAAATGTAACCGAATCGCTTCGTGTTACAGCAGATTGGATCAATTTTCCTTCAATAGACAAAACTCACTATATAGCAATTTAGAGTGGGATACTTCTATTTTATATTTTCTAGAAAAACTTTGTAGGAAATTTTCTTAGGAATAAACTAATAAAAGTTGTAACACAAATTTAGAGAACAGCGGTTTGTAATATCAAACTTGTCAGCCTATCAAGCTATACATGTAATTAGATTCCATCACAGAGACTCGGATATTTCTGGGCGGAATACTGACAGGTAAGGTTAGAATGGAATTCCTACCGTGTATATGCTCCAGGGTCGTATGGAATGGATGTTGTCAATTCTGTGGGCTTACTCCGAAAGAAGCCTACTGTTTTTGTCTTTTAGATAAAATTTTATGAGGTGAACATTCTTCTTAATTCATAAAATAATTGCATTTCTTATACAGGAAACCAAACCGAAGAAAAACTCTTTCTACCCATAATATTTGATGAAGTACTTGTGTTAATTGCTCTTTGTTTTACCTACCTCGTGAATTTAATCTGTTGTTAAGATATTGAAATGAACAATACTGGAATAAACAATTCACTTTTTATAGGAAAGAAAAGGAATTAGAAGGAATCAATTTACAAAATTATTTCAGAAATTTGCACGAGTTTCGTCCCAAGAGAGGCTTAATTTTCATATGGATTTTAAAATTTCGTGGCAATAAATTATTTAGATACTGTTCAGAACTTCTGTGACTAAACCAAAGAATGAAAAGTAAAGTTGGAAGTTTTTCTTAATCATAATTTATTAGAATACAAAAAATAATTTCTGTTTTACTTATTAAACAGCTGCTTTTTTTAGGATTAAGTGGAAAATCTACACATAAATGCATAAATTAATAAAAGCTCTTTTGCATATTATAAATGGAATATGCTGTTACGAAACACAGGAATGTACTAAATGAATACTGTTCTGCAAGAAACTGGGACAGATTTTGATAAAGACAGTGAACTGAAATTGTTAGTAACACCGTAATTATAAAAGAAGTGACTGCAGCTTAGTTCCTAAGATTTTGAGATAAATGGATGCTTTAGTTCATAGTTTAAAAAAAACTAAATTTTTGTATTAAATTATTCACGAGTCAACAAAATGATTATATAACAACAGAAGTATACTTCTTTTAAATAAAATTTAAGTTTCAAAAGAGTCAACATTGTATAAATTGTCTTGCAAAACTCCATTTTTATGAAAAGCGTCTCTTACACTGTATAAGAATTTTAAGAGAGATTTTTTATTGAGCATGCAGTTAAATGCATTTTATACAATGACTTTCTTAACTTACATGTTTTGTTTGTAAATTACTGGCTACTGATGTTAATCCTTTCCTAATGAGATCTAATTAGTTTCTAAACCATCGTATCATCATTTCAGTCAATGGCCTCACACTTAACAGGTTTAAAGGATGTTAATCTATAGAGTTTCTGTATATTAACAAAGACTACTGTGACAGCACGCATGATCTCGATTTTCTTACAGTACATGAGTCTTTCATGTCATACTTCTCTATCGAAAAAGAATTGATTTTTTCACTCAATTACTCGGATGCAAAAATACTTAATTCTTATACGTTAATATTATAATTTTTTAGTTATCTTTATTTAGTTCATTTTCTTAGACTTTTGAGACATATTTTGCCAGAGAAAATAAAGAAATACGAACCGACAGTTTTTTCAAGAGTTTATTGTAGACGCCCATCGGTCGCCAAGACTGTTGGTTATTTCTGGATTTTGATCGTGGCGTATACGGTCACTGGGTGAGTGGAATTCATTGACTTTAAAGGTTGCAGATTTCTCTTCCATCCAGAAACTATCTCTTTTCGAAAAACTAACTGAAAAGAATAGAAATGGATACATAGTGTAATCATTATATTTTTCTGTAACGGGAACAAAGTAGAGAATTACTAAATTTGGTAGTTTTTGGAATGCATTTGATATAAGATGTGGCATTACACTTATGCTTTCGTAAACTATTTATTCGTTAGTATTCATTACATATGCAATTATGTTTATCATGGTTCCTCAGAATATGTACAAGAAAGCAGAATAATAGCTTTTTTTTTATGTTTAATGTTCATTTGGTAAAGCTCACTTATGATTCACTCTTATATAATTATCACTTATGAAGGAAGTTAAAGATTAGAAAATAGAGAATTTTTGGCATTCAATGGTTATGATTTTCCATCTAAACTTACCAACAACCATCTCCACAGGAGTGAGAATGCTTTTTGTAAAGTATTTTTTCACGTTACTGGTCCAGATATGTCAATTATTGAATAAGGTTTTTTCAAATTTTAGAAGATTTTTGATGAGTTCCTCAAGCATTAAAAAGGCTAAATCTAAGTGTTAAACCAGAATTTTTTCTTTTAGAATTCAAAACTAAATTAAAAGAGGATAGTTTTACATATTTTTTATTAGTATATTTGCAGTTTATTAGTGGCAGCTTGAACGACATAAAATAAATGGGTTTAGTTTAGTAGAAGACCTGTTTGGTTATAATGCGCTATAAACCGCTTTATCTAGGTTGAAAGTAAAAGATTTGATAACTAATTCTGAAATTGAGGTACTACACATTGTGCTTTATTTTTGCTGCTGCATTTAATTCGTAGTATCGTTCATTAATTAAACGCTTCTGTTGAAACATAGTAAGACTCTTTCTTGCTTAAAATTTATTAGAAAATTTGAACTCTGAAGTTGCTTCATCGCTTAAATAATTAACAATATTTTTATTTTCACATTTTTCAAGCTACGAACAAGAGATTCGTAACAAGAATATCCCATCCCATGTTCTCTCAGGTCTATCACAAAACAGAAAAAAAAAATAAGTCTCATTTGAAATTTGTAGAAATAATCAAAATTTTTATATACCTAAAACAAACATCACGAAATCGTGTATACAGATGTTAAACTAATAGACTCTGTGAGCAAGCAGTCTTTCCATTGATTTAATTTATCATCATTTAATAAATGCTCCACTTTTCCTAATAAATGATAAAATGCTTTGAATTTTCCTGGTATTCTAAGAATGTCTACCAATTAGAAATTTTGAACAGCAAGGATTTTTGTTGGCTTCTCGTCAAGTTTCCTATGTATAAGTTTTCCCATATATTGCATATATGTGTTCAGTTTCACACTGACAATCACTTCCAGGTTTTTCATAATAATCGTTCTTTCATTTTCTTCTATTCCTCACTCGTTCAGATTGTGAACACTCTCCTTTTGAATAACATCTTGACTAGGAATTATTCTTCAGTTTATTTTCTTTTTTATAATGCGGCATCCTCTTGTCTTTCATCTATCCATTTTATTTGGTTTTCATGACCATATATATAAGTATGGGAATAAAAAATTTCCAGTAATACTTAAAACGCTATTCATATACAGAATCAACATAATAGAATTAGTTGAGGGGAAAAAAGCGAATTATTTTCTCATAAACCTATTTTATCGGTAATCTTGTAGTCATCAGCAAATCTTGAATAAATTTTCAGTTTCAAGTCTATGCTTTAGAATAAAAAAAGGATAATCTTTTTCCTCTTAAAGGATGTTCTTTTATATATATATTTTTTTATCTTTAATATTTTTTGAGCTGTAGAATACGCAACAAATAAATACATTTACATACTCCGCTGCAACATAAAAATAACTTTTATGCAATCTGAATATCTATATTTTATTTGTTATTTTCCCTTCACAAAAGTTAGAAAAATGGTTAGAAACACTTCCAAAATTTGTCCTTTCTTGCAGTAAGAATAACACTTAGTTTGCGAAAACCAATTCGGAAGATATTAACATTGCTAATCAAACAGCTCCGCAAAGAACAAGATACGAGTTTTTGTAAATCATTTTTATAACATTGTTGCTGTAGTTCTGCCGTTAGGATTCACAATCCATAGCAGAGTTGAACTTAAATGCATGTGTTAAGGTTAATGTGATTAATCGGTTATTATGAATAATAATCAGTTAAAGTTGTGAGTCGATTTATCAGATTGGCCGGTTATTATTCCTAATAGCTGATTAAACACAATAACCGTAAGATATACATATGTTAATAGCGAGATTTTCTTTGAGATAAGCTTTTAAAAATTAACTTTTCACGATACGATAAGGAACGAAAACTGTCCCCAATTTTTGCCAATTGACTCATGTTGCTGTAATTGCAATTTCTGAGAGATGCAAGAAAAAAAATAATATAATTCACATATATTTAAATTTCCCTCAAAAATCTTTCCTGTGATTTTCCTGATACAATTTTATTCCACTGAAATAGTTATTTGTGAAATGTCCAAAATCAGTTAGAGATAAGACAGGCAAATAAAAAATTTAATACATGTGGCGAAATTTATATTATCACAATTGGTTCTTAAATATATAACTGCATCTACCTCTAATGATCATTATTTTCTAAGAAAATTTAAGAAAAAACATTCTTAAGCATATTTAAATTTTTGTACTAAAAATTAAATTCTTTTATTTCAGACATTTTCTGCCTTTCGCTATTTAGCTTATAACCCATTATTGTAAAAAATTCGAAATCTAGAAATGAAGTTTTAAATAATTTCGCTACCATATTGCGTCCATTGTATAGAAACAAATTTAATTAAATAAATCGGATAACAGATAATGAAGTTATAAAAAATATTTAAATAGTCTTTATTGTCATTGTACACAAAGAACTCTCATGCACAATATTTGTAAACTCTATTACATCAGTAAGTGAGTGAAAAATCCATTACTATATTCTATCTTTAAAAATATGAAGCAAGTAAAGTTAAATAAAAGTGTTTTAAATTAATACTAGCTACGTGACCCGGCGTTGCATGGGCTATCTCGAATAATGCGTCATTCCTTGACGGAGAAAAAAAAGTGAGGTCAGGTGACACATGTCCAACATTCTCTCCTAAATAAATAAGGAGAAAAGAGCTGTTCAATCATTCCGTCCGCGTAAAGGCTTCAAAATATACTTTTAAAAAATCGCAAAAATAATCTTTATTTTGTAAAATTACGATTCCGGAATTATTTTTTGTCCGACTTTAGTACGGAAGGAATGAGATAACCCAGCGTTGATCGGAATCCGTATTTTTTCATATGCCCGCCTCCAGTTTATATGCACATGAAGCAAGATGAACTGAGTACATGAAATCTAAAAGTGAAACCTCATAGAAAACAATAGTTGTAGTAAAAACCCTATATGAGCGATTTAATTTTCCCTGTTTCTTTATATCAATTACCAAAATCCACACAAACCTCTATCCACATTGACTTATTGCATTGTTCAGGTTTCCATATTGCAACAATACATTTTTATTTCTGTCAGCGTCACTTTTTTATTGTTGTTGTAACAATGTTCTTTAAAGTAAACGACTTCAACAATAAAATAAATTTTGAATTGCGCTGTAACAATGAAAAGTATTGTTATAAAGTATCCGAAACAATGAAAAGTATTGTTATAAAGTATCCGAAACAATGAAAAGTATTGTTATAAAGTATCCGAAACAATGAAAAGTATTGTTGTAAATTAGTTTTTAATTAATATCTTTTTCACTAATTAAAATTTCGATATTTAAATGGCCGAAATGGATTCCTTGAATTATTCCCCATCGTTTGGTACTTTCCGCGCGCTTCTCCATTCGGCGGTTCGTGAGAAGATAGAAGGACATACATACGTTTGTTTACCTTCGAATTTTAATAGGATAGATTAACAAACGGTGCATTGTAAAATTATCTTGAGATAAGCAGAGTACGTGGATATCACTGCAATACGCTCTTTTTTAAATCATTTATGAAATTTAAATCTTCCCTACAGCATATTCTTTGAAACAGTAAATACTTAACATTTTCCATCGGTTTTCATCTTATTTACAATAAAACCGTACAAAAAAGAGTAGGACATGAATAACAATACTGAGAGAAAAAAATTCCTTTAGCAGCACATTATGCCTTTACCTCTTCTGAAATGGACTGAAACCGAACAAGTATGTTCTTCAAACAGAATCATTTCTCTGGATTCTAAAGATAAACCCTGCAGATAAATTGAAAGTTAAGACTTGCTTTTGTAGACTATTACTTTATTTTTCCAAGCCAGATTCCATTCCTTTCCTTTCCTTTGATATTCTCTTGAGTGCGTAAAGATTCTGGGATTCCTCTTGTTCACTGAATCGAAATGTTTATACTTTAGCGCAGTTTGGGTTTTAAGAATCCACTTATCCAAGAATTATTTTCAAATTCTGCAGGATTTAAACATCCACATGTTTTTCCTTGTGCCATCTTTGAATTCCTTTAGAATACTATTTTTAAATAAAACTTATATTCTTAAATAATACTACTGTAGTTATATCTCGCAAGACGTTTGTTTACCCGTTTCAGTTTTATCAGATTTTCTGAATTTCTCTTCGAAATTTAATTGCGTTATCTCTCTGTTGAAAAAAAATACTTTTTTGAGGAGACTTTCT
The DNA here is from genome assembly GCA_013235015.1 of Araneus ventricosus. NCBI lineage: Eukaryota > Metazoa > Arthropoda > Arachnida > Araneae > Araneidae > Araneus > Araneus ventricosus. Next base: position 5,402 of record BGPR01017322.1, on the reverse strand, counting down.
ATTTATAGACGTCCATTTCTACATATTAAGCAAACTATTCGTTTTTGAAATATCCATATGAACCTACTTTCATTGCGATGTATATTATACAAAGTGAAATTCTACTTAAGTTTTCGTAATATAGTGTTTTCCTCATATTTGAAGTAATCAATTAAGTGAAAACAATATGGGAGTTGGCTAACAGAACCAACATTAAGAGAAGTCAGTGAATGGCTGATTTATTTAAGAATGGATTTTTAAACGGATTTTTACTGATTTTATATATCGCCGCTTAAGAAGCAACACCACCTACCTCATTTTTTTTGAAATTTCAAAGAAGACTCAATGAATTTTTCGCAATCAATAACGAATATTTCTAATTTTTTTCACGTGTGGTTAGAACAAGTGGTTTCATGTTCATAGAAGATGTGAAAGAAATCATATATATTCGTTATTGGTTGCGAAAAATTCATTTGAATCTTCCTCTTTGAAATTTCAAAAACTTTAGATAGGTGGTGTTGCTTGCTAAGCCACGATATATATTATAGCGACAGTAATGCATCATGATCATTTCAAATAATTATTCCTTCTTTAAAATATCTACATTAACATGAATTTAAAAACAAATCCATAAAAAATCCTGACAGTAAAGAGTGAATTAATTGAGTTGAATATTTTAAATAACCTCCTGGAGTAGGTTGAAAAGCAATATTTTAAAAAAAAATTTTATTATTATTGTAAACACTTGCAAATGCTCTAATAATACAACAGCGCTAAAAAAAGCCTTGCATTTACACCTGCTTTTCGGGTATAAGGGCTGTTTTTATATTGTAAGTGTGGGTCATTTAGCGTCGAATTTTTTCGCGGCCCTCTGCTATCACCATCCTTATTTCCATTTAAATTTCAATGTGCTACTCATTACATATAGAAATAAAATGATTTAATATTTTTAATCAGTGCAGCTATATTTTTGCCAATAAAATTTTTTGATATATAATTATTATATTGTGTAATTATAATTATTATTTTATCTAATCTGTGTTGATAATAAAGTTGCACCAAATTTAATAATGTTATTACATATTTAAAACGTCTGTCTATAAATGTTGAAAAATATAGGTAGCATCGTAATAACTTAAGGATTCGTTGTAGGAAACGAAATACAAAGGCATTTTTCTTAGCAAAATTAGTTTTTGGGTATTATTGATAAATAAATAACTTCTCCTTTCTGTAGAACATTCAGTGAGTTTCAAATCTCAGAGAGAAAAATAATATGATAATAAATACTGAAATATTATGAAGTATCGATGATAAAAATAAGGAATCCGAAATTTTATCCATACTAATTTACTCATTGAAAATGAAGCTATTTTCTTTCAAAAAATTATCTCTCTTTCCTTAAAAGAAACGCAATTTGTCACAAAACTTTTATATGTTGCTTCACATTATTATCTTTAAAACATAAAGGAGAAACTCATTTTACACAAATACATATTTAGCAAATATAAACATTAAACATTTTTCTAAATCTTATCGCAAACAAGATTGTAATGTACTTAAAAACCTTTACAGATATTTCCAAAATAATGTTGGAAATATCTATGTGGAATTTTTATCTATACAGTCTCTGTTAAGTCAATTAAATTTCGGTTGCGAAAAGACATAGAAAAGAAAAAAATACATTTCACGTCTTGCCCTTCGATATTCAATCATTTTCTCCATTGCATCGTGAAATACATTTCCTCAGTTTCTCTAGGGCTGTGCTATGCTTCTATTTTAATATTTTCTTCCATTGAATTTACAGACTCTTCATGTGAATTTTAAATGGAATTTTTTGTGAGGCAGAAGAATGCTATTATCAGAAAGTAACGCTGTGATATTAATTTATACTATCTCTTATGGCACCATGTATAACATAATAAAAGATATAAGTGCTGTATGCATTTTTTCAGTTTAAACTAAATTCATTTATTTTCATGTTAAATATATTCTATTAAAATGACGAATCCTTTAAAAATTCTGATTTATGCCATATGCCCGCCTATTGTTATAGATTTTTGAGCGACTTAATTACAGGTACTATGCTCATGCACTATACATTTATATTTTTATTGAAAAATCCCTCAGTAGAATATGAAGGAGAATACACCTTAAAATAATGAAGTGAGAAACATTGACAATTTCACCAAGAGGAGGTAAATTTCTCATGAATTTCAATTTTTTACATAAATATTATTTGTTGATGTACAGGGAGGTCATAAATTAACGGACACATATAAAAATAAATTTAAAAAGACTAATAATGTTGCAGCTGCGTTTTTTTCAATGATAGTACAAATAAAATATTTATTTTTTCAGATAGGTGTCACGCCATACGGCGTTCTAAATTTGATGCAGCGGGACATTTCCATACGCAATGACTGCATATAGCAGAAGCTGATGCGCGTTTCATGTAGTGCCGGCGCAACACGATGATTTATGAATGTGCACGAGAATATTACGATATAGGTGCTCAATAGATTCAATTGGCTTTTAGGAACCAAAATTGTCGATGGTTATTTTAAAACGACCGAATGAGGTTAACGGTAATAAATGTTTTGCAAATATTGTAATTATAATCTAAATTCTATTTATTAAAGGTATTTTCAAGATTAGTGCCTTCTATACTGTAAAGCCAAATGCTACGGTCAAGTACCAATCATTTCAACAAGCGAACTAACAAAAATAGTACAAGCTAGTTTTCCTACATCTGTCTATCAATGTAGTTCTTATCTCTGTATATAAAACTCAATGTATGTGTGTATGTATGTTCCAGCATCACTTCCGAATGGCTGCATTAATTTTGATGAAATTTGTTACACAGGTTCCTCATTAGCCGACCTGATGTATTGTATGGTAAATAAGCCTAAACGCAGGCCCTCATGGCAGGATTGGCCAAAGTCTCCAAAATACATGTATAACAAATAGGCTGATCTACACGCTTGCTGATTTGAGTGGCTTGGGTGATTTTTATGAAATTTGGTGCACATATTTCTCAATAGGCAACTAAAAGTACTATAGGGGCAAATAAAGTGTAGGCAAAGTCTTTTTAATACATTCAATAAATGTGTCGATTGGCATGAAACTTGATATAACTGGGACAATTTTGATGACAGTGGTTACATATATTCTGTTAGGCTGACTAAAACTAGTTTTTCGGTAAATAAATGGTAATCCATTTCTACAGAGAAGGGTGGAACAAAATTTTAAAAAATCTCGTAAATAGTAGGGCTGATTAACATGCTTTTGGATATGGCTATAGCGTTATTAACTATATTTTATAATAATTTCTGTTTCTCAGAACCTGATTAAAAATACTCTATGGGAAAATAAAATCTAACACAATTCCTTTAGAGTAGGGTGGCGGTAAGTCGTTTAAATACCTCTAACAAAAGGTCCGATTGACATGAAATTTTATACAGATAGGGAAATTTTGATGACACTTGGTGCATATGCTCCTCTTATGCTGACTAAAAGTACTGTAGGGTAAATAAATGCTAATCCAATTCATCAGAATAGGTTGGGGAAAAGTCCTCAAAATACCTGCTTGGGCCGATTGACATGCTGTTGGATACGGCTACGGAGAGAATTTTGATGAGTTTTGGTACATATACTTCTAATTAGCCAATTAAAAATACTGTAAGACTAAATAATTGCTAATCTATTCTATTAGGTAATGGTAGAAAAAAGTCGTTTAAATATATGCGGCAAATTGACAATTCACATGAAATTTGATTCTGCTTGGGCAATTTGATGAAACATTATACTACATATGTGCCTCAGAAGCCAAATAAAAGCACTTAAGCAAAAACACTTACTCAATACTTCAAGTAAGGTAGAGCAAAGACACAGGCCGATTGACACAAAATTTGATACTGCTGGAACGATTTTGATTAAACTTTGGAACGCTTATTTCTTTTTAACCGACATGGAGCATTATTGGGGTAAATAAACTCTAAGCCAGTCCTTTAGGGTAGGTTGGTGCAATGTCCCTTAAATACGCGTAACAACATGGATTGATAGAAATGAAGCATAATTCGCACGTTTCAAAATGTCGATCAAAAAATATAGAGGGGGTTCTATCTTTTTTAATCAATCCTTTAGCATGATAACTACGATCAGATATAGAGAAATGTTTATTTAGAATGTCTGGAGCAATTTTGGTAAAACATGTTTCATTAGTTGATTTAGACACGTTAATTGTTAAAATGTTATTTTAAAAATGACTCCAACATTGTTCAATAACACCAAAAAGAGAATACAGTATTTATAAGTGGGCCCTATACTGCACTCTTCTGGGTTGACTGGAGGTCAGTTATTGAAATACATTGAGCAAATGGACCAGTTAACATGAAAGTTTTATGGTCAGGGTTCCTAAAATAATGAGATGGCCTCCAAAATTGGTTAATAATGAAAGAAATATATGTAATGTTGTATACTATAATATAAGATAAATGAAAAAATAATTTATGGATATTTTCATAAAAGAATTGATTCTCTCAATAAAATAACAATAATAAACGTTTTGTTATTTATAAATAACAATTCAGATTCCTTGTCTTACAAAAGATTTTGACCTGTAAAAGACTGGGAAACGGCGGGTACACTGCTAGTATTGAAATAAAGATGGTGGCACATGTCTCTTTCCCCGTGTTAATGCCAAACTTTAGTTTAAGGACTGTTCTCACACAGTTTATATGATCTGTGACAATGAACCTTCAACCTAGTGAAAATTGTTTGTTTTAATTTGTGTGCACCCAAACAAAATTACTGTTTGCACCATATCTGTTCATTAATGTTATACGTTTATTCTGTATGTTTTTTTAAATGCAAAATAAAAAAAGAAATAACCGAAATTATTACAGAACGGTGCGAAACATCGAACCCCTTATGGTGATTAAATCATAATCCTGAAAAATAATAAGAGACATTGTAACTGTATATAAGCATGTACAAATTCGTTGACATAACAGTTCATCTTATTATCAAGCAACATGAAACAATCTCGGAAATTATTTAATAAACAAGGCCACTCATTTTCAATTTCATCTCAAGTTTTATCTTAGATTTCGAGTAAAATTATACCTTCGAATTATCTGAAATCACGAGACATCATTATTAACAAAATAACTAATATTTAACACTATGAAATAGATATTTGGAAGATAGTGAAAATCGAAAAGGTATAGTTTTATGAATAACATGTTTCAACTAATCGGATGAATTCTAAGAAGTTAAATTTCAAAATCTAATCGGAAACCGTTATTTTGGAAAGGTCAAATCATATTTTTAAATATTATTACGACAAAGAAATTGTTCACTTCTTAGTGAAAAGTTTTTAAATTTGACTCTGGAAGTAATCTTAAGGCTAGATGGCATCTTTA